>CANTUR010000398.1:0-146540 GCA_947683625.1 Mallotus nudiflorus
ACTCCTAGAATATACCAGTATATCATCAATGAAGAATACCACAAACTGATCCACATATGGTCTAAATACTCTGTTCATCAGGTCCATAAAAGCTGCTGGTGCATTAGTCAAACCAAAAGACATCACCAGAAACTCATAATGGCCATATCTAGTGCGGAACGCCGTCTTAGGAATATCGGTTTCACTAATCCGCAACTGATGATAACCCGACCTCAAGTCAATCTTAGAAAAGAACTGTGCACCCTGTAGCTGATCAAACAAATCATCTATCCTCGGGAGAGGATACTTGTTCTTCACTGTCACCTTATTCAGCTCTCTATAGTCAATGCACAGTCTCAGGGTACCATCCTTCTTCTTCACAAACAGGACTGGTGCACCCCAAGGAGAAACACTAGGTCTGATGAAACCTTTATCCAACAACTCTTGCAACTGCTCCTTCAACTCTTTCAACTCTGCAGGAGCCATACGATAGGGTGGCATAGATATAGGAGTAGTACCTGGTACCACATCTATACAGAACTCAATCTCTCTATGTGGTGGTAAACCTAGCAACTCCTCGAGAAAAACATCAGGAAACTCACAAGCAACAGGAACATCTGTGAGTGACAACTTCTCCACTGACGTATCCCTGACCAATGCCAAATATCCCTGGCAACCTTTCCTCAATAACTTCCTAGCTGTAATAGCAGAAATAAGATTCTGAGGTGTTGAACTCCTATCACCAACAAACTTAAATTCTACTTCACTAGGAATTCTGAAAGTCACCTCTTTATTCCTGCAATCTACCACGGCATAGTGCTGAGATAACCAATCCATTCCCAAAATAACATCAAACTCCATCACATCTAACAGAATTAAATTAGCGGGTAATTCTCTATCTCCCATGAGAACTAGACAACCAGAAAGAACAATATCGGTGTCTAAGGAATCGCTCAGAAGAGTGGCAACAGACAAAGGAAAAGCCATCCTCGAAGCTTGTCAATAAGATTTAGAAGCAAAAATAGGAGAAACAAACGAATGCATGGCACCCGGATCAAACAAAACCCAAGCATCCAGGTAATAAACAGAAACAATACCTGCCACGACTGCATTAGATGCCTGAGTATCCTGCTGAGTGAGATGAAAAACTCTGGCCTAACCTCGACCTTCCTGCTGACTGGTAGAAGCCTGGCCAACACCTCTGGCACCTCCTCTATTACCTCTACCACGACTCTGCTGTGGAACAAACTGAGTGGAACTCTGATGCTGGGCTGGTGGTAACTGAAATGGAACTGGTGCAGCACTAGCAATCGACTGCTGTGGGAATCGTGAAATTTGTTGCTGCTGATACTCGGAATAAGGACACGATTTGGCAAAATGCCCTGTCTGCCCGCATTTGAAGCATGTCAGCGGTGTTAGATAACACGGTCCCTGATGGACTCTACCATAAGTCTGACAAACACTGGCCACTGATCCAGAACTATGACCACTGCTGCTGGTCGAAGCATCTGACCTGAATCTAAACGATCTATGCTGACCTCCATGGCCATGTCTACTGCTCCGATGCACTCGCTGCTGCTGTCTCTGACTCTGCTGAGTCGGACCTCGCTGCTGACTACTCGATCCAACATGAAAACTAGAGTACGGAGTAGCCTGCAATCCACTTAACTGAACTCCCAACTGGTAATAATCAGGCATCGCTCCCTGCCTAACTAGTCTCAGCTCAATCTCCTTAGCCAACTCAATCACAGACTCGAGAGTAAGGCCTGCTGTAGGCATACCAGCAAAAGTTGAACCTAAACCAGTAACGTAGGTAGTGACCGTAAAATACTGGTCTCGCATCAGATCCTCAGCATATCTACCCAATCGAAGAAACTCTCGGGTATACTCCTCTACAGATCGATCTCCATGAGAAATACTGGTCAGACGGAGACGATAACTCAAACGAAGAGGCTCTGGACAAAATCTCCTCATAAATCGCTCTCAAAACTGAGCCCACGTCATCGCCATCATATAGGGCTGAATCATCTGAATGAACTAATCTAAGGCTGGTCCCTCGACAGACAACTCAACGATCATGATCCGCTGGTACTCGGTATGAGCAGTCCGAGTCTTAGTCTCAATCGCGTGCAGAAAATCTAACGGATCGGAAGTACCATCAAAAGTAATCCTGTCAACTCGGGCATAGAACAAAGCTGCCTCAGGGTCAGACATACCCTGTTGATAGGCAGGCTGAACAACTAGAGGCACAGGAACATCAAACTCAGGCTCAACATGCTCCTCGTCCTGTAACTCTCTCTGCCTACGACGACCTACCGCTCCTCGAGGTCTACCTCTGCCACGACCTCTACGTCTAACTAGCTGCTTAGGAGGTAAAACCTCATCCTAAAAAGACTCATCATCCTCGGCCTCAATGACCGGTGGAGTGACACGCGCTCGCCTCCTCATACTGAAAAGACAAACGGAAAGATTCAGACAAAACAGACAACGGAGGAATAACGTTGAAAACTACAGCAAGGAATACTCATCAAGACATACTCGAACCTAATACACTGCAGTAGTCCAACAGAAAACATAACTTGAAAACTAGGGCCACAACTCACACAACTAAGCCCTAACACAGAACTCTGCTCTGATACCAACTTTGTCACGACCCAAAACAGGGGCCATGACCGGCGCTAGGGAACGGGAATTCTTTCGAATCCGGAACCCGTAGCAAGCCTAAAAATAAAATAAATATGCAATAGTAATAATAACAGTAATATATATATATATATATATATATATATATATATATATATATATGCAGCGGAAATAAAATCATAAATATAATAATAACATTCTCATCACTGGATTTAAATCAAATCTCATCTCATATATATATAAAATCTTTCAGTACAAATCTAGTTTCAATATAATACATCTCTTTAAATAAAATACATGAAATCCCACACTTTAATTCACAACTACTGCAGTGTCTAGATTATAAAAATAAGACTCAAGTAAGCAGTTTACACAAAGAAGTTGGGGCGGAAGAAATCCGGCGTATCGACCTGCTACTGAGGTCTGAAGATGTTGACTCTCCTGAAAAATTATCAACGGAGGGGAGTCAGACCTCACTGAGTGAATTACTATAATATATATACATACACACTAAGTGATAATGCATACAATCAACAATATATATATAATATGTATATATACAGGCAAATATACACACAGATGCAATAAAATCATTTTATATATATATTTTATCTAAAAATCATCTTTTATGAAGGATCACATAGAACCCTAGAATATCGCAACCTCGAAAATAGTGTTAGACAACACTCTAGCCATACAGGCTCACTTATTCCGAATATATCCACTTAATCCATTTAGACAATAGACTGGCCCTGAGACACTAAGTCAACCGAGCTCCAGCAATCACACCTCCAAACCATATCTCACACATATCAATAATCACATTCAATCAATATCCACAAATAAGTTAGTAATATAGCCTAAATACTATAGGCGTACCGGTACGTACTCGGTCCTAGTGTTGCCCACTAGGTAGCACGTTCTATCGATATCCTTCATTAATAAATATAAAACATTCATTCACAAAAATAAATGATGCATGAAGTTCAATAAAATATCAACATAAACCATATATATACTAGAAATATACCAAAAGTAAACCAGGTATATTTCGAGTATATATACGTCAAATAAATCCAATTAAATCATAAATTAAGCTCGAAATATATTTAAAAACATTTTAAATATAATTTATTCATAAAACATGCATATAATTTAATATATACCAAAAATAAACCAAAAATATACTTAAATACAAATCACGTTATTTATGTATATTTAGTCAAAATGAAACATGTATTTCTAAAATCATACATCCTAAAGCACATATATATAAAATAGTAATCACCCTAGTGCGCTCCACGAGATGGGTACTAGCCCTCGGTCTCGGTGCAACTAAACAAGCAATAAATAACCGACATTAGAATAAGCCTAACAGAAATCTTAGAATTCGATCTAGAGTATTAAACATAGAATTAAGATTAGGGTTCGACCCGGACATCACATTTTACGAGAATTCTACCGAAAATTCGGCAGAACCTCCCCTATAAAATGGACATCTCTCTACTCAAAACAGTAGAGCCGACCCTGCAAAGAATCACACTTTGAAAAATAAGCTCAACATAAATCCACAACCCCTCGGTCGGACTCCAGACTACAATCTACCGACCGGGGTCCACAAACACAGAACAATTCAAAAAATACCAAAAATACCCTTAAAACCTAAAAATACATTTTATAAGTAGAAATTACATAATTAACCTTTAAACACGGTAAAAACCGATAAAAACTCATTTTATTAGAAAAACCGTATATTATATATGTAATTGAAAATAATTCACGAAAAATAGTTTTAATTAGTTAAAAATACTAAATAATTTGTAGAAATCATTTTTATACCTTAAATAACTATTAAAACCAATTAAATTACATTTTTAGACAACTTACGATAAAATTACCAAAATGCCCTTATATATATAAATATACTATAATTACTTCAAAAATTCACCAAAAATTATACAATTATCCAAAATTAATTTTCTCAACATATTTATCAATAATATTAATAATTAAACTCAATTAACCAATTAATTTCAAATAAAAACACATTTAACCTAATTTTCCCAAAACCATAAACTTCAATAATTCAAAATAAATACTTAGAAATTCATAAAAATTCCAAATAAATCCCTATAATTCATTTCAACACCTAATTTAACCATAAAACACAATTTCATAATTTAAATAATTAATTTCCGAAAATTAGAAAATAATATTAAATATTCAAAAATACCCAAAAATTCAAAAAATCTCCAAAAATTCATACATGTATATTAAGCTACTAGGATCAACATTTGTGAAGGGAGTTTTCATTAATCAATCAATTCGAAGCTCAAAAAAATCAAAAATCCTAATGTGATCGAAATTGAAAATTCAAAACCTAAGCAATTCTAGACCATTTTAGCTCAAACCAAAGCTAGAATCACACTCACCGGAGCTCAAGGAGAAGAAAGAGACTAGCGGTGTCGAAAACGGTGGCCGGAATCGTCATCGACGGTAAAAGGAAGAAGTTTCGGCCAAAAGGGAAAACGGGGGCCAACCGACGCCGGGGAAGGAGCTGGGGGCGACGGAGTGGCTGGCTGGGGAAGGCGGAGCTCCTGGCGGCACACTGATGGCTAGGAATTGAGAGTTGCAGCGGTGAGGGATGGGTGGTCGGGCGCACGGGAGAAGGAAGAAGAAAAAGAAGAAAAAGAAAAAAGAAAGAAAAGAAAAAGAAAGAAAAAGAAAGAAAAAGAAAAAGAAAAGAAAGAAAATAAATAAAAAATAATAATTTTGATAAAATATTTAGAAAAATTTACATCCACACACTTAATATTTTAATAATTTAATAATAAATAAAATAATTATATAACAATAAATTAATAAACAAATAATAAAATATTAGGATAATACTAAACCCTAATTAAATAAATAATTATATGTATACACGGTGTTTAATATTTAAAAATATGTATGAGTTCATGCAAGTCCGAAAATATATTTAAAATAATTAATAATAAATTATTTACGTGAAAATTTCCCCGAAAATGCAAGTCCCGGGAAAATTTTACGTAAAGTACTGTAAATAAGACACAGTAATTAAAATAGATTTTAAATACATATCAACTCGTGAAAATATCGTAATATATATTCAAAAATTATTAACACTGTATATCCCGGTACATTATAAAAAATATTTTAAAAAAAACGGGATATTACAATATGGTTTATGTTGCTATTTTATTTAAATTCATGCATCATTTATTTTTATGAATGTATGTTTTATGTTTTAATGAAGGATATCAATAGAACGTGCTACCTAGTGGGCAGCACTAAGACCGAGTACGTACCGGTACGCCGATAGTATTTAGGCTATATTACTAACCTATTTGAGGATATTGATTGGATTTGATTTATCTGATGTGTGATATGATTTGGGAGTGTGATTACTGGAGCTCAGTTGACCAAGTGTCTCGGGGCCAATCACACTGACAGTCAGACTGCTGGAGCTCGGTTGACTTAGTGTCTCGGGGCCAGTCTACTGTTCAAATGGATCAAGTGAACATATTTGGAATAAGTGAGCCTGTATGGCTAGAGTGTTGTCTAACACTGTTTGAGGTTGCGATATTCTAGGGTTCTATTTGATCCTTCATAAACAGTGATTTTTAATAAATATATAAAATGATTTTATTGCATCTGTGTGCAATTGCTTATATACATTCATATTATATATATATTGTTGACTGTATGCATTGTCATTTAGTATGCATGTATATATATTATAGTAATTCACTGAGTGAGGTCTGACTCCCCTCCGTTGATTATTTTTCAGGAGAGTCATCGTCTTCAGACCTCAGTAGCAGGCCTATACGCCAGATTTCTTCTGCTCCGGCTTCTTTATGTAAACTGCTCACCTGAGTTTTATTTTATATTCTAGACACTACAGTAGTCATAAAATTGTTAAAAGATATTGTATTATATTTGTATGAGATATGTTCTTTAAATATTTGAACTGAACTTGTATTAAAGGATTTATTTATATATGAGATGAGAATTCGATTTAATTTCGTTTGACGAAATTATTATTTTGACATTTATGATTTTATTCCGCTACATAATATTTTATTTAATTGTGTTTTTATTATTACTATTGCATGTTTTATTTTATTTTAGGCTTGCTATGGGTTTTGAATTCGAAAGAATTCTCGTTCCCTAGCGCCGGTCATGACCCCTGTTTTGGGTCGTGATAAAAATTCTAGATCGAGTCTTTAGAATTTTCGTTAAATTTATTATGATTTCATGTTGTCATTTGTTTGTCTAGCTGCGTTGAGACCGAGGCCTAACGGATCAGGCCTGCCGAGTTTGTCTTGTGGAGCGCTAACATGTGAGTTATTATACTGTATATATATGCACTGCATATAGGGTGCATTATTTAGAATTTTTCATTTTCATTGTATGTTTTAAAAGTGATTTAAGTTATAATATTTTTGGTATATCTAGGGTTGCATTTTTATATATATGCATATTAAATAATTATGCATGTTAGTTTGATATATGCACATTAAACAATTAGGTTTAGGTTTAATACATTTGAGTAATATACACATGTTTTAAAATGTACACTTAGACATAATTATTTTATTAAATGATTAGTATACTTTAGGTATAGTTTCAGTAGATTTTAGGTTTATTCTTAAATAATTGAATGTTAAATTATAAACCTACACTTAAATTATTTTTAAATTTATTTTTGGTATATTTTTTATTTATTTCCAAATAAATAAATGTTTTATTATTAAATTAAACCTAGCACATTAGTGGTATATTTAGGGTTTATTTTTGATATATGCATGCTAGATAATTAGGTTTATTTTTAGTATATTTGTGAATATATGTTAAACACAAACACGTATTTAAATGAATATTTATACATAAATATTTTATTAAATGATTTGTGTACTTAGGGTATATCTTTTGCATATTTAAGTATATTTTTAAGATAATGCATGTTATATTATTGTTACTCATTTAAATTGTTTTTAACTATATTAATGATTTATCTTTAGTTTATTTCATATTTTATTTGACATATATATATATATATATACCTAAAATATACTAGGTATATTTTAGGTATATTTTTGGTATATATATATGGTTGGTTTTACTATTATGAATATTGTTCTACATTAATTATTTTTCGAATGAATGATTTATTCTAAGTGAAGGATATAAATAGAACGTGCTTCCTAGTGGGCAGCACTAGGACCGTGTACGTACCGGTACGATAGATAAGGATTGAGTGAGAGTTAAAATTGGGTGATTATAATTGATTTGACTAAGATTAATGGTATGTTAGATAATGTGATTGTGGGGCCAATCACACTGACAGTCAGACTGCTGGATCTCGGTTGACTTAGTGTCTCGGGGCCAGTCTACTATCCATAAGTGAATTGAATGATCTATTGGGTTGATTGAGATGTGAGGTGATAGATAGTGTGATTGCTGGAGCTCGATTGATCAAGTGTCTCGGGGCCAATCACACTGACAGTCAGACTGCTGGAGCTCGATCGACTTAGTGTCTCGGGGCCAGTCTGCTGTCCAGATTGGAATAAGTGTTATATTTGGAATCAAGTGAGCCTGCATGGCTAGAGTGATGATGGGGTTGTTGAGGTTGTTATTATTAGGGTTCTATGGATCCTTCATGAATTTAATTAAACGTTTTCCTACATTCAGTATATTTATAAAAGCAGAGTTTGGCATTCATGTGAAATGTGTGTATATACATATATATATATATATATATATATATATATATATATATATATAAGAATGCCTGATTGTTATGGTTTAGTTTGCATGTATATATAGTATAATAATTCACTCAGTGAGGTCTGACCCCCCTCAATTATATTTTTCAGGAGATCCCATATCATCAGACCTTAGTTGTAGAGTTCCTCGCCGATGTTCTTCAGTCCCGGCTATTTTATGTAAATGTATATTCTGAACTTTGAATTGTATTCTAGAAACTGCAGTAGTAGTGTTATTATATTGGAAGTGTATTATTTTGTTTGGATATTAAATACTCTGAGAATTTGTATTTGAACATTGTACGAATATGTATTCATTTATAAAAGGATTTGGAGTATTTATTTTATATATTGATTCAGAAAAATTTTAATTCGATCGTACTTTTATTTATTTATTGTATGATTTTATTTTCTTAGGCTTGCTACGGGTTCCGGATTCGAAAGAATTCTCATTCCCTAGCGCTGGTCATGACTCCTAGTTTAGGTCGTGACAGTTATGTATTTTAAGAATTTGAACTAAAACTTGTATTAAAAGTTTATTTATGTATGAAATGAGGATTTGATTTAATTTCATTTGGTGGAAATATTATTTTGATATTTATGATTTTATTCCACTGCATAATATTTTACTTAATTGTGTTGTTATTATTACTATTGCATGTTTTTATTTTATTATAAGGCTTGCTATGGGTTCCGGATTCAAAAGAATTCTCATTCCCTAGCGCTGGTCATGACCCCTATTTTGGGTCGTGACAGAAGTCGACTTGACAATGGCCGGAAAGGGAGAAATAGCGTCGGGCATGGAGAAGGTGAAGTCGATGGCAGTTTGGTAATTAAGGGGAACTTTTGTTTTTGTAAGATATTATATATATATATATATATATATATATATAAATAATAAATGAATATTATATTCACAATATTTATTCACCACATATTAAAATAATAATATTTATACACATATACATATATATAATACACATTATTTATTAAAACTATACAATATAAATTTAATTAAAATAAACCCTAATTATTTAAAGGTGTATATATACATGTATATGTACGTATATTAATACGAAAATTAAAATCGTTCATGAACTCATGCAAACTCACAAAACCGTCCAAAATAATTAATAATTATTTATTTAAGTTTTAATTTTGCCGAAAATAAGACTTTCGGAAAAATTTTACGTAAAGGACTTTAAAATAATTAAAAATAATTAAAATGACTTTAATAGATAATAAACTAATTAAATAATCAAAATATATATGAAAATTATTAACACTGCATATCCCGATGCAGTTTAAAATTATTTAAAAACTCGGGATATTACAACGGTGGCACGCCGGGAGGCACTTTGACGGCCTTTGATTGGCGTTGTAGAGGTGAAGGGGTGAGGGGGCATCGGGGATGTGAGGGTGAGGAAGTATATATATATATATATATATATATATATATATATATATATATATATATATATATATTAATGTACGAAATATTGATCATGCATGAAACCATACAAGTTAATAAAATAAAATAACATTAATCAATAAAATATTATTTAAATATTATTTCCCAAAATAATAGGTTTCGAAAAAAATTTTACGTGGAAAACTTTAAATAAATGTAAATAACATTAATTATTAACAAAATAATTAAATAGTAAAATATATATTAAAATTATTAATATTGCATATCCCGATACAATATAAAAATATTTAAAAACTCGGGTTATTACACCTCAGCCTTGTACGGGCTATAAGTATAACCTCTTCAACCTTTTGGGTTAATTTTGAGTGGTCAAGAGTCGGAACCATTGAGCTAGATTCCCCTTCCAAAACTTTACACTTCCTTTTATTTCCTCTAAGTACTTCCGGAGATGTAGTGTTGTTTTCTATGTGAGCTGATTCGGGGTTACCGCTTTGAACCAAGGCATTCAGTTGTTGTTGTGTTAGGGCCATATGAGTTTCAATGTTTTGTATCATTGCTTCCTTCCTTGTCGGGGTAAGGTTGAGTATTTGGGTTACTGTGTTTAGATTAGGTGTGGTTATGATAGGTGTTTCTCGTAGATTTGAAAAAGGTGCATAATGAGGAAGATCGGTGCATAATAGGGAAGATCGGTGCCAAGGGCCGGGTGCCCTTGAGTGTTTCCAGGCATAAGGTACATACCACCCATTGTAATTTGAGATAAGGGTTCAGTGTGCAAAAAAGGGGTTGACGGTATTATCTGTGATGACAGATTGATTGGAGGAATAAGAGCGGACGAGTTGATGTGTGTGTTGGGAGTTGAGATTGGTGGTGGACTAGAAGTCATGATGTTAACATCTTGATTTGGTAGATGCATGAATGACTTTTACTCAAGAGTTCCCATAGACAATGCCACTTGATAACTTGTTTTCCGGAACTCTTGAGCTTAGAATTCTGCAAGTGATCAACAAAGGGTAAGGTGAGAGGTGGGGAAGATCCCCACAAACCCTCAAATGCCTAAGTCATAATATAGAGAGAGAATTTAGAGAGTGGAGGAGAATAATGAGAATATAAGAGAATAGAATGAATGAGAATGAGAGATGTGAGATTCTATTTATAGGGATAATGATGTTCAAACCTAACAAGAATAAAATTACTCTTTGATAGAAGTTCTATGCCAACTGAGAGAGTGTTTCTTTTTATCCAGGATTCTCCTGATTGAAACTTTTTTCCTATTTAACTTCGATGTCCTTCTTAACTAAGTGACCCTGTAAAGGAAAATAAAGATCTTATGTAAATAGGAATATATATATAAGTATCAATACTCAATATTATCATGTATCTTGCTAGTTCGGGGAGCCGTCATATGTATTTTCATCATATTCCTAGAGGTGCAAATATGGTTGCTATTTTTGGTTTGTTTGCATTATGGTTGCTATCCGGTTTAGTCTTTATTAGCTTGGTAATTCACCTGATGTATTGCAATAATTCCCTGTATCCTGTTTTCTAGTAAATGTAGATGAGATTGTTAAACAAAAAAAGCAATATAGCATGACAGAGTATGCAATTTTCTCAAAGAAAATTTAAAATAAAAATTTAAATATATTGCCCTCATCTTTTTTTTTTTTTTTTTTTTTCAAATCTTTCATTAAATCTATTATTTTAAAATATTTTAAGCTCTCATTTTTCTTCAATTTTTTTATCTGCCATTAATTCTTTCTTTTTTACAGTAATTTTCAATTTCATTGAAGCCGATTTTTAAATCACCTCATAAATTACAATTTAATTGATCACCCTTTTTTTCAATCAACAATATAGTAGAACTCTTTTTTTTTTTTTTTTTTGAAAAATTATAAAATGATGTTATACAATGATTAAGTTCAAGATACCCACGATCTTGTGATTGTTGTTTTACAATCCTAAGTTTATGAAGATGATCATATTGTTATACCATTGAAACTTAATACAGAATTCTCTGCACCAAGACAATTCGAACCACCTATAGAATCACAATCACAACTATTATATTGAAGCCACCTCTAAAATCACAACTTGACATTATCATGACTTTGCTCGAGATGATAGTATTTAGTATGAGACGATTAGAGCTATCTTTTGTTGAAATAATTGCAACTTTGCATAATTTTATTTTTTACATTAATTTTTTTTGCTTAAGAGAGTTCAATGGTGGAAATGAGGAGGAACCAGCAGTGGAGAAAAAAATAAGAATGAAAGATGTAGTGAGAAAAAATAGTTTGAATTTTGTGTACTTGATAAAAAATGAAGTTTGAATTTTATCCGAGTCATTCTCATATTCAGAAAACTAAAAAAGAGATTAATATTTTAGAATTTTTTATTTTTTAAAATAAATAAATATAATTTTTAAGATTTAAATTTTGTAAATTTGATAAAAAAAAAAAGAAGTTTTAACATTTTCTTTTTTCTTTATATTATTTTTCTTCAAAAAAACATTACTTTCCTTCCTATTTTTCCCTCGATTTTCTTTTCTCCAAGGCAACTCTTTATCACCGCCCCACAATTTTCGCGCATAAAATGCCAAACTCGGCGAAATTGAAAATGACACGAAAACCCAACTAATCGAAGTCCAACCAACATCGGTCACTAAAAAAGCATTGGTCACTCAGCTCAGCAAGGAGTCACCACGCTACTGCTAGCAGACAAGAGCCACTCTCTCTTCGCTCCACATATTGCCACGTGTCTCCCTCAACCTCCACAACCCCAAACCCGCAACTTCTCTTCTCTCCCTGAAGCATTTTTCTTCAAATAATTTTTTTTTTAAAAAAAACCATCAGCACAGACCTCACCGTCTCGGTCTCTGCTCGCTTCTACTTCGAAGCTTTATTTCCATCGTCTCCGATTGGTTGGTTCCGCAATGGACGCGGCCCCGCAGCTCGTCTACGGCGGAATCGAGCCGCGCCACCGCTTCACCCTACCTTCAGGTTGTGCATCACCGAATAGAATCACTGTTCGTAAACGAGTTAATCGTGTTTTCGCAGTTGCTACCGAGCCGAAACCTGCTCAAACCGGACCGTCTAAATCCTCTTCACCTGAGGAGAATCTTAATGGCTCCTCCAGGTCATCTCCGTCTTCCAGAACAGTTAACGGAGTTTCATCGAGGCCATCGCCTCCGTTGAAACCAAGCAACGGAGCTGCTTCTACTGTAAGTTTTGATCAATAATGAAGTGTGATGTTTATTGTTAGGAAATGTGATTTTTTACTGGTATTGATGTGATAAATTGATGTTTGGAATGGCTTCGCAGAGGATTGGAGAGGTTTCGCAGGAAATTAAAAGAGTGAGGGCACAAATGGAAGAAAATGAACAGTTGGCTACACTCATGAGAGGACTGCGTGGCCAGAATTTAAGAGACGCTCAGTTTGCTGATAATAATATCAAGCTTCGCTTGGTTGAGGTACTATTGCTATACTTTTGTTACAGACCGAATTGTGATGTTTTGGTTTCAATTCCTGAGCATGTAAATTGTTTAAGAGAGTTTGAATTGGATTGAATTCTTGCAAAATCATGCCATTTTCGGCATGAATTTGTTTCTTTCAGAATTCCTTGTTTCAAGTTGAAAGAATTAAATTTTAGCAAGTATGACCTTTCGGAACATTATATATGACCAACTAGAATTCAATTGAACTGAAATTCTTGCATGGCTAGGTTTTCCAAACACTATGAAAAATGTTGTTTGAGAGTGGATGTTGTATGCTTTTATAGACAGTTTTGTGCCTTTTTTCATTAATAGGAGGATAGTGATTATATATATATATATATATATATATATATATATATATATATATATATATATATATATATATATATATATAAATTGCAGGTAGATGAAAGCAGTGAATTTTTACCACTGGTATATGATCCTGCTAGCATTGCTTCTTACTGGGGAAAAAGACCACGTGCTGTTGCAACAAGAATTTTCCAGTTACTATCTGTTGCTGGGGGTTTTCTTTCTCGTATTGCTTTAGATATTATAAATAAGAAGGTTAAAGAGGTGAATCTTTCATGCCCTGCTACTGATTTGTTCCCTTTCCATTTTTCCCCTAATGTGCTATTGTCTAAGTATTGGTATGAGATTATTAAATGGTACCGAATTTGAATTATATAATTTATTTATAATTTTTGGGTAAGAAATTTTTATAAGACGTCCATAAACTTTTTTTTCCCAAATTTCTGTGTTTGTTCTTCAAAGGGCTCCAACTATTTCATTTCTAATTTGTCGATTGCACATTTTCATAATCAGAATGAAGTTGCCAGGGCCATTGAATTAAGGGAAATTGTAACCTCTTTGGGTCCAGCTTATATAAAACTTGGTCAAGCATTGAGTATTCGACCAGATATACTGTCACCTGTTGCAATGACTGAGCTACAAAAGCTTTGTGATAAGGTAAACTTGTAGTGCATTTCGTTCTATCTCTTTCTTTATCCATTGTTGTAATTGTTGCATTTAATCTTTTGACTATGCCACCATGAGGTTCATGACTAATATTGTTTTTATCAAAAAAAAAAAGTAGAACTATAATTCAGTAATCTATTCTTTTTGTTCTTTGCTCCTTTTTGTTGCATTAATTTTTCCGCTTATTGGAGTAATTCCTTGTTGAGATGTCATCCGTTTTAAATTTGTTTCACCCATAAACTATGATTCAGTCTGAATGCTTGGTTGTACATTCTTATGAATTCTAGTTTGTTTGGAAGATAACTATTCTTGAATTTTTTTTTGCGTATCAGTTTGTGCTACCAATATTGGATATCTAGAAATGCTCATGATTGCTAATGTAGGTTGTAACGCTTAGTCATGTCAATATCCCAAGGATTTTAGGCCACTTCATTCTGTAGCTAATTTTTTTATTTGATGATGTATGAAGGTTCCTTCATTTCCAGATGATGTAGCGATGGCTCTTATTGAGGAAGAGCTTGGTCAGCCATGGCACGAGATCTATTCTGAGCTTTCCTCTTCTCCAATTGCTGCCGGTAGTACCAGTGCTCTAAGTTTTTGGAAGAATTTTTGTTAGTTTCTTAAGTTGAGTCCCATAATATTTATCCTTGTGGTATTTCTGTGACAGCATCTCTTGGACAGGTTTATAAGGGTCGTCTGAAAGAAAATGGGGATTTGGTAGCTGTCAAAGTACAGAGGCCCTTTGTTCTTGAAACAGTAACAGTTGATCTGTTCGTTATACGAAATTTGGGTTTGTTTCTCCGTAAATTTCCTCAGGTAGTGTTTCATTATAATTTATAACACTATATCACATTTCATTTTTTGAGGCTTATTCATCTTCTGTGCTTGAAATTATAATTTTACCTTCCACTTACCAGATCTCTGTAGATGTTGTTGGATTGGTTGATGAATGGGCAGCGCGTTTCTTTGAGGAACTTGATTATGTTAATGAAGGTGAGAATGGAACTCTATTTGCTGAAATGATGAGGAAAGATCTTCCACAGGCAAGTGCAATAACTTCCAATTATCTCTTATTTTGTATTGCATCATCTTATGAATTAGGTTTCTTTCATTTTTGCCTGTTGTGTGGTATTTTTTTGAATTGTAGCAAAAGATAAAAAAAATAGGTTATATTGTCTTTGCTGTTCTTAAATTTTAAATGACATGCTGGAACATGCATTATACAACTATGCCTGAATTAGTTTATTACTTACATGGCAAAGAGAAAATAGAAGATCTTGATGCTTTCATAGTGATTAAGGTGGCCCACATAATGTTCTATCATATGTGGTGAAGAAACAGAATTTGTTTGCTGAATGGAGTAAGTATATTAAATCTATAGTTTTGTCTTGCCTATAATATAAATTAAATTTTTTTAGGTTGGATTATACATGTGCCAACTTGCAAGTTATTGCTCTCTTGAATGAATTAGTTCTATAACTATGCTTCATAAAATCTTATTGATGCAGTTACTAGATGCTGCAAGTGATGGCTTGAGTGTGTGCTTGGACGCTTGATTGTTTGTTGATGCTGCTAACTTCACTGCTTGAAATCTTAGAATGTTTGTCAGTTTGTCATATGTGTGTCTCTGTGTGTGTTTATAAAATGATGGGCACAAGTGAAACTAAATAAGTCCTTATTTGTTAGAAATTCTTATCTTCTTTTTTTTCTTTTCATCCCATTATATCCCAGAACAACATAACTGTTTGTTTCAGGTTGTTGTACCAAAGACCTACAACAAGTATACTTCAAGGAAGGTCCTTACCACACAATGGATTGAAGGAGAAAAACTCTCACAGAGTACAGAAAGTGATGTTGGAGAATTAGTCAATGTGGGGGTTATATGCTACTTGAAGCAGGTAATATGCTCCATCAATGAACTTAATTGGGTTGTGTCTTCCAAGGATACCTTGGCAAAAAGTCTCATCCAATTCAGGGCCAAATACTCTATTTTCCCATGTGATAGATGACTTTCACAGCTGAATTTCTCAGCTCATTCCTGTGATTTTATCTGCATGTTAGGTACAGTTTGGTTCATGATTTATTGGATAGAATGCAACCTGAGTTTGTTGTCCTGGTTGAGGGCTCTCTCTCTCTGTGGGGTCTCAGTAGAAGAAATAATGGAATTTATGGACTAATGTATAAACAATTGCATCCTTGGGAGGGCAGTAATACAATTTGGTTATAATTGTCTATTTCTGGATGCTCTTGCAAAAAATAATAAGTAGGTGTACATTGTACGGTGTACCATGGATGGAGATATATATATATTTTTAATGTTAATAGAATAACATTGACATGGATTTCAATTGTGTCAACTGTTGATGTATTCCTTTAATTCAGACCAGCTTGTAAACAGTAAATTGAATCCGATAGCCCAACTGAATTCAATTGCAGCTGCTAGATACGGGATTTTTCCATGCTGATCCTCATCCTGGCAACTTGATTCGCACTCCAGATGGGAAGTTAGCGATACTCGACTTTGGTAACAATCTACTACTTAAGTGCATATGGTGAAACAACATTTTTCAACGTGATCATTTGCTTCATGCATTTTTTCAAATTGAATTTTTTTCTCTAAGATTTTTCTAACGTTTTTCTTAGAATGTGTCCCATCTCTCTTTTATCCCTGATAATTAGGGAATGGAATTTAACTCTCTTTTTTGAACCAACTCACATTCCAAGTGTAAAATTTTACCATACTAGAAAAACAATAAGGTTGACCATGATTCTACATAATGATAAAATCATTAAGTTATTTATTTGTTTCCTCTTGTCATATTTATTCTACATATTGATGTTTTTTCTCTCTAACCATGAAGACCCATTTATATGGGACTCTAAAGGTGTTTCTGCTATGACAGGTCTAGTCACAAAATTAACAGATGATCAGAAATATGGAATGATTGAAGCTATTGCCCACCTTATACATCGGGATTATGATGCTATTGTCAAAGATTTTGTTAAACTTGATTTCATTCCTGAGGGAGTTAATTTGCAACCTATCCTGCCAGTCCTAGCTAAGGTTTTTGATCAAGCACTTGAAGGTGGAGGAGCAAAAAATATTAACTTTCAGGAGCTAGCATCTGATCTGGCACAAATAACATTTGATTATCCATTTAGGATACCCCCCTATTTTGCTCTCATAATCAGGGCAATAGGTGTTCTGGAAGGAATAGCTTTAGTGGGGAATCCTGATTTTGCTATTGTGGATGAGGCATATCCCTATGTTGCACAGGTATGAGTAATGGTAGTCAAAGACATACCCATTCAGCATTCCTTTTTTAACATCTTTTTCAAAATGATTCTTTATGCAGTCAAATGCTCTTATCTTATGCTTATTATTTTTATTGGTAGTTCTGAATGTCCCTCTGATGACTGTGATCAAATGACCTTGTTATTTATTTCATATGACTAACTTGGAACTTCAAATTGCACTATTTGACTTAATGCAGATTAATGAATTAATAGTGACTACTGTCTGCGTTTGTGAATTGATTGTGCATATGTGGTATTTTGCAGCTGAAACTAGGTAGTCTGTATGCTTCTAGACTATACATGGTTTCAGTATGTTATCTTTCTTTCTCCGAAGTTGTCTGACTGGAGATTATTGTTTCTTTCTATTCTCAGAGGCTTCTCACTGATGAGTCCCCTCGTCTAAGGAATGCTTTACGGTATACAATTTATGGGAAATCTGGTGTTTTTGATGCTGAAAGATTCATTGATGTCATGCAAGCCTTCGAGAATTTCATCACAGCAGCAAAAAGTGGAGGTGGAGAAAATATGAATGGGGATATGGCTGAGCTTGGCATTGTGCAAAGCCAAACAGGTTATAACTTCCCTGGTCTTGCGCTAACTACATATCAGCCATCACAACCAGTTCAAACAAGGGCAGCCTTAGGATTTCTTCTTTCTGAGAAGGGCAATTTTTTCCGAGAATTTCTTCTGGATGAGGTACTCTGAGTAGCAGCATTTTCTCCTAATTATTCTTAGTGTTGAGTTTTGTTGTATGCTTGGCATCTCAAATGTCAACTGATTATTTTCTGGTGCAGATTGTTAAGGGGATTGATGCTGTTACAAGAGAACAGCTGGTGCAAATACTGGCAATCCTTGGAGTTGGAAATGTTGCACCAGTTTTCAGCATGGTACCTGGACCCTTTAAGCCTGCTGCACTGCTGCCAACAATAACTGAGGAGGACAAAGTCATATTAAATAACGTTCAGAAAATTGTCGAGTTCTTAACTGCAGGAAGTTCACGATCCAGGACATCAAATCAGGTACTTGTATTTGCCTAAAGAGTAAAATGCAAATTATTGTTGGAGTCTGGATGTTTATGAACTAGTGCTTTTTAAATCGGACTTTTTAATTTACTTTTGGTTTAAGTAAATGTTATTGCTTTCTCAGACACCAATATTAACCTTGTTTCCCTTTTCATCTGGGTGTCAATAGGATGTAAATGTTGCTCGAGTCATACAAGAGCTTCTTCCAGTTTTGCCAGGCATCTCAGCCAGAGTGCTCCCTGAGGTGCTCTCACGGCTTTCATCCCGCGTAGCAGCACGCATCATCAGGGATACATTTTTGTAGATGAAACTATTATAACCCCCCCAACTGTGCATTTATTTGTATAAAAAGACCATACATATTGCACTTGTACGCTTGAGATAAAAATGCATAATAGCTTTTCCAAGTTTATTGAAGCCCCTGTATGACAATAAATAAATAAATATATAAATAAAGTCAATTATGTACAGTTTCTTTTGATTGGGAAAATGATTAAGCGTGCCAGTCCCCTTAAAACCCTGTATTTAAGCATCTTTCTTTAGCCCCATAAAAATGCAAACAGACCATGATATTTTCAATTTGCTCTACTTTAGAAAGGCCATGTATAAGCCTATATCAGTAAATATAAGGAGCATTTCATTTATTGTGGTGCATAAAATCTGGAGATTGATGATATCAACAACTATAGTTTCAAGAAAAAAGTGGCAGCCTCTGCTCCCCTGAAGCATATGAAATGATACTCTTCTTAAGTGGCGAAATGTGTTGTGCCCCATGAAATGCAGCAGCACGTAATATATTTAGAGGTCCAAAGTCAATGGAATATGCCTTCTGAAAACCATCCAGAATTGCCATCATGGCGACGTTTGCTGGTTTCCTTTCTGCTTCATATTTTTTCAAGAGGGATAACTGCAACAAAAAAAAAAAAAAAAAAAAAAAATTCTATCACTTGATTTTTGCCATTTCAACTAGTCCTTAAGTGTGCCTATTTGAATTAACAGCTAATAAAGGTCCAATAAAACTGTAGAATGGAATGATGCATTTATTGGCTTCATGTATTTTGTTAATATCAACAGCTGAAAACAGGTCTACGCATCTTGTTATAAAGGCCACAAAGGACACTAAGAGACTATTTTTTTGTGTACATATGAATACCAATTATCAGAGAATACCAGCAGAACTGTGGCAGTCAATGACCTATTCTTAATAAATGAAGCAATTGAGATGACAAACAAACCTCCCCAATATCTGCTCCTATGGCAATACCCTCAGCAATGATTCTTGAAAGAGCAAATGCATCTCCAAAACCCAAGTTAACTCCTTGCCCAGCTAAAGGATGCACTGTATGTGCAGCATCACCAATCAGCACGACACGTTTTGATGCATAATCTTTTGCATGCATCAAGGACAAAGGAAATGCCATCCTAGCAGAAGCCAACTTGACCACCTTTGGTGGAACTTCAAAAGATTCACCAGCTGATATAGACAAATTTCCTCTGAGCCATGAAAACATGTCTGCACTGTCAAATAAGCTTGACTTTGGATGAGGACCATATCCATAATCTAGAGCATGATTTACGGCTTTGACAAAATCATCTTCATTCATTGATTTGCAGTCTGAAGATTCCTCCGGGTTCATAGTCCAAACAATGTTGCTAAATTTATCCCCAATTGGAAGAAGAGCAATTGGACCTGCTGGTAGAAACCGTTGCCATGCACATCGATTTTCTACGGAGTGTTCTACAGTGCAGATAACTGCATTCTGTGAGTAGTTCCACCCAGTCGTTTTAAATCCTGCTAATTCTCTAACTTGTGACTTGCCCCCATCAGCTCCAACCTGTGCACATTATCAATGATAAATATTTTCTAGTAGCCCTCACCTACAATCCAAATAACACATTATTTATAATATATTTTGAAGGCAGTATATTTTCATCAGCGTACAAATTAAATTACCACCAACTTTGCATATAGGCTGCTGCCATCACTCAGTTCCAGCTTTGCTAAATGTCCCTTAATGTGCAACGCGTCTGTTGATAATGCACTGTCCGCCTCTTTGGAGGAAGAGCTTTGATGTAAAGACATTGAAGTTAATCTAGAAGGGCAGATTGTCTTCTGGAAATCCGTATCCTGCAGGACTAATTCAGTTTCAATAATTGAAAGGAATAAGAGAAAATAAAGAACATTTATAATAAGAAATGGGTCCTATTATTGAGCATAAGCCAGAAAATTATATTTGTTATCCATCAGAAAAAAATATGCTCCATTAGGGAATCAAGGTCTCTATGTAAAACTGCATTGGTAATAACTTTCACAGATTATTGTCTGGTTTGGCTGGAGAAAACAAAAGCCCTTATATTAGGACATGTGAAAAGGAAAACAATTAGAAGACCACATAACTTCGCAAATTAGGTACATGAACAGGACTTCTCTAGATTCTAGACAGATAATAAAATGTTGAAAAAATTTGGGTTCAAAGTTTAACATATACAACTAGGATTAGGCTCCTAAAATCTATTTTGGCTTAGTTTATGTTGCTATTTGACTAGGAGGAGGACAAGAAATTTATTGATGATAAAACTGCAAGAAAAAACAGGAATGATTTTTAAGCAAGAAAACACCAGGAAAAAAATAATGGAGTCCAGACATGGATGGTTGAATGATGCAAGAATCCAAAAATAGCCAATCTAGGCAGAACATAACATGTCTTATCTGCAACTCTTATAGTTTCATGGTTGATAAAGATATGTAGCCTAAACACTTACAATACCTCAACACGTGAAAGCAGTGAGCTGTGAAGCACCTTATTCTCCACCACACAACTGGATCATGAGTCCACATCAGTACCATCAAATATGAGTGGCCAAAGAACCATGAAGTGATACTTTGTTACATTGTATATTGTGCTTACCCCAAAACATCTTTATTTGCATCTCTTGCATTGTATTTTGTGTATCCTAGGCCAGTATAATCCCAAACCTATGGAAAATAAATAAAAATTAACAGAATTAATTTCATATCTCATTGCTCTCATTTCAAGATGGGCATAGTGTAATAATAATATATTATATGCAGCTTTCTGATGCAGATTTCATGCAATCTAATAAAATTGAGCAAATTGGGACACAAATTTCTAAAACAGCACACAATTTAAAAAAAGAAAAAAGCATACAGGAGAGCAGCACAGAAGCACATTATGTGAAACTATGTGGTTCAGAACGCATTAAATTCTAATAGTAAACTTGAATACAGCAACAAGATGAAAGGCATTTGCAGCATTTTTTTCTATTCAATAATTCAATGCATGTGAAGTAATAAATGCTAAAGTGCAATGCACAAATTTAGAAATAAAATGTCAGCTGTTAAACATAAAAGAATGCTAAAATAAAATAAATGATTACAAACACCACCTGCATCTTATCAAAATATGCATGTCGATGCTGCTGGACAAATTGCCAAGCACCAATATCTGCATAGACATCATTGAAAAAGAAAAGGGAATGTTAAATGCCTGCTTCCATTTTAATCAACCAGTGTAATCAATTTGGTTATGCTTGATACTTCAAGCAAAACCTTTAAACCAAACCTATCAAGAACACGTTTAAAGCTGCTGAAGTTTATGTCCAGGCAAGAGTATATATGATAAAGAGTTCTCAATTGCAGCATATCAAATCAGGAAGAATTGAGCAACATTGGTAAACTACAGTAAGGTTTCCTAATAGGTCATCTGATGAACTTCAACATGACTACAATTTCATGACTTTTAGCGGCAACAGCACTTAAGCAAGTTTAAAGAACTTCAAATCAACTTCCACTAGATGACTGCAAATCTCAATTTCAATTAAATTTCCACTAAGATATGACAATATAATCTAGATCAGGTAAAAACAGATGAAGAATGACAAAGCACATTTAGTACCTTTGAAAGCAGATATAGTTGCCGGTGTGACTGTACTGACCCTTGGATCAGGTGGGTCTCCTCTCTTGATGTTTAATTTACCTGCCAGGGCAGGATTACTGTCAATGATGGTGACACTCAGGTGCTTTGTCAATGGCGTGGTTGCTGCAAACCCAAAGAAAACAAGATGAATAAAAAATTCAGTTCTAACCGTGAGAATAAGCCGGATGAGTTCATTTCTAGAGCATCAACCTAAAATTCCTATCCTGCCCTTTGTCTTGCATCTAGAACCAACTTCTGCTAGATGTAAATTAATACTACTACACTATTAACAACTCGAAGAACAAGTTCAAACAACAACAACAAAAAAAAAAAGAAAAAAGAAAATACACACCCAAGGAACAAGCAAGGGCCATGCCAACCATGCCTCCACCAACAATAGCAATGTCATACGGTTGAGCTGTATGAGTAAAACTCTGTTTGTTCTTGTCCCTGTCCTTGTCCTCATCCTCCTACAAAGTCCAAAACACAACAATTAAATGCAAGATCTTACTTGTCTTTAGAAAAATTGAAAATCCTTAAATGCAGTGACAGCAAACCAAGTGCATAAACACAAGTAAAAACTAGAGGGAGAGACAAGCTAATCCAAATTCCAACGTCACTAAAACAAAAAACAAAATTTCTTTCTCATACCAAGTTACAATTTAAACAAAATTCACTATCACCAAGAATTTAATTCAACCAAATTTTATTTGGACAATTCTCCTGTTCGGAAACCACGCAATTACTACAACTCAATTTCTTCAACCCAAAAGGCCAAAGGCATTTTAAAAGAAAATAAAATGAAATCAAGCCAAAAGCAACATGAGTTCACAACAGACAACTAAACACAATAGAATTCATACTAATCAACTCGGAAAATAATCATTGCTTGTCTCATTTCTTTTTGAATGATAAGAGTTCTTAAATTGGTTCTCGTTACAACCTAACACGATTGAATTCTTTCAGAATTAGGTTATGGAAAACAAACATTACACTATTAATAATTCGGGTAGAGGTAGCAGAAGATGCGTTTACAGAAGCAGCAGCAACACTTCTACTGCACAAGGTCTTTAGAAGAGGAACTTTTGATTGATAAGCAGCAGCACCAGCTGAAAGTTTCCTTGCGATCACTCTGCGACGAAGTAAACGAGAAAATGAGATGCTAGCAAAAAAATAACAAAATGATGGCTGCGTTAATAGAATTTGAGAGGCGTTACCTGTTCATCTTGCAACTGCAAGTTTCAGAGGGTGACGAGAACAGGGAGGAGGAGGAGGAGGTGCAGGAGGCTTCGCTGGTCTTCGGTTAGGTCCACAACAGACATGGGCTGGATCATAAGCTTAAACTCTTTGGATGGAAATGGGCTAAGTCATGGCCCATGTTCTCCTAAATTTTCATGGGTAAATCAAATCTGTCTTGTCATTTTTGTAGCTGGAAAGAAGAGGTCAAGATCCAGCTTTGATCGTACACTTTCACATATGGGAAAATCTATTATGAAATCTTCAACTTAGATTTAGCTCTTATATTTTTATTTAATTAGTTATTGAGAATTTTTTTAATAGTTTCAATAAATAGTGTTACGTATTACATATAAAAATAAGGTAAAATCTATTATGAAGCTCTTGAATTTATTAAGTTTATTTTATTGAACTCTTATCTTTTTTCATTGTATTTTATTGAATTTTTATGTTTTTATTTAAATTAGTATTAATATTATTTTTATATGCAACACTTAACATTGTTAGTAAGTGTGTCAAATTAGTTCTTAATAACTATATAAATAAAAGTATAGGGGCTTAATAGAATGCAATAAAATGATAGAAGCTAATGTAATGACCCGATATTTTAAATAATATAAAATTATTTTGGAATATACAATGTTGATAAAATTTTAATTTTATTTATATATTATCATTATTTGTGTATATTATTCATTTATTTTATTTTAAATATTTTTTATGTAAAATAATTATTTTGTAAGTTTATTATTAAAAGTATTAAAGTCATTGTCATCGCTATTATTTTTAATATTATTAGTGATATTATTTTTATTGGTATTATTATTATTGTTTTTACTATTATTATTATTATTATTATTATTATTATTATTATTATTATTATTATTATTATTATTATTATTTGTGAATATTGTTTATTATTTTATTCTAAACATTTTATTTACTTAAAGTACATTATTTTGGAAGTTAGTGTTGTTAGTATTATCATTATTGTTATTTTATTGATATTATTATTATTAGTATTATTTCATGCATGTGTTATTATTATTATTATTGTTAGTATTATTATTATTTTATTACTATTATGCATGTGATAGTATTATTATTATTATCACTATATTATTGTTAATAAAATGTGCATGTGAGTTAGTATTAGTGTTGTTATGTAATATCTCGTATTTTTAAATATTTTAATACTGCATCGGGATATGTAGTGTTAATAATTTTGTGTATATTTATGATATTTTATGAGTTTCTATTTAATTAAAATTGATTTTTAATTGTTTTATATTATTTTAAGTACTTTACGTAAAATTTTCCTGGGAATTTTATTTTCAGGGAAATTTTCACGTAAATAATTTACTATTAATTATTTTAAATAGATTTTCATATTTTCATGAACTCATATATATTTTTAAAGTACTAAATAACGTATATATGTGTATTTATTTATTTAACTAGGGTTTAATTAATTACCCTAATATTTTATTATTTATTAATTAGTTTTAATATTATTTAATTATTTTTAGTGTATAAATTATTAAAAATATTAAATTATATGTGTGTGGTGTATATTTAATGTGTGTGAGTTTATATTATTTTAATATATAGTGTAAAGTATATATATATACATATACATTTAATATTAAACAAAAAAAATAAAGTTTGATTTAATTACGAAATTGCCATTCTTCCCTTCTCCTTCTTCCTGATCATCCCCATCCTTTTTTTCGGTCACTGCCATCCCATTTTCTTGCCGTCGGTGTGCCTCCCGGCGTGCCACCTCCTTCCTCCAACTGTTTCGCCACCAGCAGAGCCCATTTCCGCTGTCGAAGGAGCTTAATATCGTCGGAAAGTCGAATTCATTCTCATCGTCGTTCACGGCGTTTTCGGCCACCATTTTTGACACCGCCGGTCTCTTTCTTCTCCTTGAGCTCCGGTGAGTGTGATTCCAAGCTTTGTTTCACTTAAAATGGTCTTGATTTGCTTAGGTTTCGATTTTGGTAATTCAGCCATTCTAGGGTTCTTGATTTTTTTAAACTTTGAATTGATTGATTCATGAAAAATTCCTTCAAAAATGTTGTTTCTCTTAGCTTAATCTTCATGTGTGAATTTTTGTAGAATTTTTGGGAATTATTTTGATTTTTGGGTATTTTTGAATATTTTATTATTATTTTCTAATTTTCGAAAATTAATTAATTAAATTATGAAATTGTGTTTTATGATAAATATAGGTGTTGAAATGAATTATAGAAATTTATTTGGAATTTTTATGAATTTCTATGTATTTATTTTGAATTTAATTAGTTTATGTAATTTTGATAAAATAGGGTTAATTGTGTTTTTAATTGAAATTAATTATTTAATTGAATTTATTTATTGATATTATTGATAAATATGTTGAGAAAATTAATTTTTTGCAATTATATTATTTTTGGTGAATTTTTGGATTAATTTTAGTATATTTATACATATAGGGGTATTTTAGAAATTTTACCATAAATTGGCTAAAAATGTAATTAAATCGGTTTTAATAGTTATTTAAGGTATAAAAATGATTTCTACAAATTATTTAGTATTTTTAACTAATTAAAACTATTTTTCGTAAATTATTTTCAAATATATATATAATATACGATTTTTCTAATAAAATGAGTTTTTATCGGTTTTTGCTGTGCTTTAGGGTTAATTACGTAATTTATACTTGTTAATTGTATTTCTATGATATAAGGGTATTTTCGGTATTTCTATATTATTTTGTGAATTATGGACCCCGATCGGTAAACTGTAGTTTGGAGTCCGACCGAGGGGTTGTGGATGTGTTTCTGTGTCTATTTTTCGAAGTGTGTTTCTTTGCAGGGCCGGCTCTACTCTTTGAGTAGAGAGATGTCTATTTTACAGGGGAGGTTCTGTCGAATTTTCGATAGAATTCTCGTAAAACGTGATGTCCGGTTAAACCCAAATTCTGATTCTGTGTCTAATATTCTAGATCGAGTTTCTAGGATTTTCTGTTAGGTTTATTCTGATGTCTGTTACTTATTGTTTGTTTAGTTGCGCTGAGATCGAGGTCTAGTGGACCAGGCCCGTCGGACCCATCTCGAGGAGCGCACTAAGTGTGAGTTACTATTTTATATATATATATGCTTTAGGATGCATGATTTTAGAAATGTATGTTTTATTTGGATTAAATATGCATAAATAATTTAATCAGTACTTAAGTTTATTTTTGATATTTTTGAATTATATGCATGCTTTATTAGACATTTATGTTCAAAATGTTTTTAAATATATATTTAGTTTATTTTACGATTTAATTGGATTTATTTAACGTATATATACTCGAAATATACCTGGTTTACTTTTGGTATATTTTTAGTATATATATGGTTTATGTTGTTATTTTATTCAGTTCATGCATCATTTATTTTTATGAATGTATGTTTTATGTTTTAATGAAGGATATCAATAGAACGTGCTACCTAGTGGGCAACACTAGGACCGAGTACATACTGGTACGCTGATAGCATTTAGGCTATATTACTAACCTGTTTAAGGATATTAATTGGATTTGATTTATCTGATGTGTGATATGATTTGGGAGTGTGATTGCTGGAGCTCGGTTGACCAAGTGTCTCGGGGCCAATCACATTGACAGTCGGACTGCTGGAGCTCGGTTGACTTAGTGTCTCGGGGCCAGTCTACTGTCCAAATGGATCAAGTGATTATATATTGGAATAAGTGAGCCTGTATGGCTAGAGTGTTGTCTAACACTGTTTGAGGTTGTGATATTCTAAGGTTCTATTTGATCCTTCATAAACAGTGATTTTCAAAAAAAAAAAAAATATATAAAATGATTTTATTGCATCTGTGTGTATTTGCTTGTATATATATACATATTATATATATACTTTTGATTGTGTGCATTGGCATTTAGTATGCATGTATATATATTGTAGTAATTCACTCAGTGAGGTCTGACTCCCCTCCATTGACTATTTTTCAGGAGAGTCATCGTCTTCAGACCTCAGTAGCAGGCCTGTACGCTGGATTTCTTTCGCCCCGGCTTTTTTATGTAAACTGCTTATCAGAGTCTTGAGTTTTATTTTATAATCTAAACACTGCAGTAGTTGTAGATAAATTATGAGTTTTATGTATTATATTTGTGTGAGTTATGTACTTTGAATATTTGAACTGAAACTTGTATTAACGGATTTATTTATATATATGAGATATGGATTTGATTTAAATCCCGTGGTGGATTATTATTTTGATATTTATGATTTTATTTCCGCTGCATTAAGTGTTGTTGTTATTATTATTGTATGCTTTATTTTATTTTTAGGCTTACTACAGGTTCCGGATTCGAAAGAATTCAAGTTCCCTAGCGCTAGTCATGGCCCCTATTTTGGGTCATGACATGTTATTATTATTATATTATGTGCATGTGTTATGTGTACTGAATATGTATATATATATATATATATATATATATATATATAAAGGAATGCAGGACAATTTTCAGGTTTTTTTTGCTTTTCTTTTCCTTTTTCTTTTCTTTTTCTTTTTTCTTCCCATTTTCTTCTTCCTTTCTTCACTGTCACTGTGCACCTCCCACCACTATGCCGAAGCCACCACAACCACCACCAGCGACCACCACTACCTCCAGCTCCTCCCAGACGTCATCCGCCACCTTCAGCTTGCCGAGATGTAGCAAACCGAGACATGCTGTGAAGCTTCCATTTTTTTCGATGAAGATTCCGGTCACCTCAGCTCTTTGTTCTAGTCTTATTCGAACCTCCAAGCTCCGATGAGTTCGATTCCAAGCTCTGTTTGGCTTAAACTCTCTTGATCTTGAGTTATGTCCAATTTTTTTTATGTGTATTTAGGATTTTGATTTTTTTTTGAGTTGGATATTGTTTGATTTATGGATTTTTGCTTTGATAATGTTGATCAGTATAGCTTAATCTTCTCAAATATATATTTTTTTATTTTTTTGAATTATTTTGAATTATGGGTATTTTTGAATATTTTAATAATTAAAAATTGAATTTTTAATAATTATGTTATTTAATTATTTTGGATGGAAATTTTGGTTAATTAGTGTCATTAATTTAAGTTATTAATTTTAGAATTTAGAAAATAATTTTTGATAATTTTATATAATTTTTGGGAATATTTTAGTATTATGTGATTTTTGGATATATAGGTTAATTGTGTGTTTTTATTGAAATTATAGTTACGTAATATGTTTTAAATAATTTTGGAATAATAATTGGTATTAAAATAATTTATACAAATTATTTACTATTTTTAACTAATTAATACTAATTTTTAAAAATTATATTCTCTTAATAAATTATTTACTATTTTTGTGATTAAATGGGTTTTTAACTATTTTTATTATATATTTAAAATATTTGAGTAATTAAATGTGAATATTACTATTTTATGTTGAATATTTGAAAAATTGGATTTTTAATAATATTATATAATTATTTGAGATTTTTATTTTATTAATGTGAAAATAAGTATATTTAGTGTTTTGATGTTTAAATAAATTATATTGTGATTTATTATTGATTTTATGGATTTTTAATGATTTTAATATATATTATTATTTAATATTTATTTTATTACGAATTGTGAACCTCGGTTGGGGATTTAAGTAGTTTAGGGTCTCAACCCAAGGTGTTGTGCAATATGTGTTATAGAAGTGTCTTTTCCTTACAGGATCGGCTCTACTGTCAGTAAAAAGATGTCCATTTTACAGAGGAGATTCTATCGATTTTTCGGTAGAATTCTTGTAAAACATGACGTCAGGTTGATCCTGAGTTTCTGTGTTTTGACTGAGTTTTGATCCTTAGATCGAGTATTTCTTTAAAATTCTTAGAAGTATAAGTTAAAAATTTATTATGATAACATTATATTTATTTTCTAGTTACGCCAAGACCAAAGCCTATCGGACCAAGCCCATTGAGTTTTTCTCTAGGAGTGCAAACCTATGAGTTATTATTTTATATATACATTGCATGTAGATGCATGACTATGAGTTTTCATATTTTTATCCTTCATTGAAATATAAAGCATACATTCATAAAAGTAAATGATGCATAATTGAATAAAATAACAATATAAACTATATATATACTAGAAATATACCAAAAGTAAATCAGGTATATTTCGAGTATATATATGTCAAATAAATCCAATATATTGTAAAATTAACTCAATATATATTTAAAAACATTTTAAATATAAATGTTTAAATAAGCATGCATGTAATTTACAATATACTAAAAATAAACCCAAGATAAACTAAAAATAAACTTAAATACTAATTGAGTTATTTATGCATATTTAATCAAAATAAAACATACATTTCTAAATCATGCACCCTAAAGCATATATATATATAATAGTAACTCACACTTAGTGCGCTCCTCGAAATAGGTCCGACGGGCCTAGTCCACTAGGTCTCGGTCTCGGTGCAACTAAACAAACAAATAACGATAGGAATCAGAATAAATTTAATGACAACTCTTAAAAACTCGATCTAGATTACTAGACACAGAATTAAATCAAAATTCGACCGGACATCACGTTTTACGAGAATTCTATCAAAAATCCAGCAGAACCTCCCTTGTAAAACGGACATCTCTCTACTCAAAGAGTAGAGCCAGCCCTGCAAAGAAACACACTTTGAAAAATAGACACAAAATTACAATCACAACCCCTCGGTCGAACTCCAAGCTACAGTTCACCAATCGAGGTCCACAATTCACAGAACAATATAAAAATACCGAAAATACCCTTATATACTAAAAATACATTTTATAAGTAGAAATTACATAATTAACCCTAAAACACATTAAAAACCGATAAAACTCATTTATTTAGAAAAATCATATATTATATATATAATTTGAAAATAATTCACGAAAAATAGTTTTAATTGATTAAAAATACTAAATAACTTGTAGAAATCATGTTTATACCCTAAATAACTATTAAAACCAATTTAATTATATTTTTAGCCAATTTAGGATAAAATTACCAAAATACCCCTATATATATAAATATACTAAAATTAATCCAAAAATTCACCAAAAATAATATAATTGCACAAAATTAATTTTATCAACATATTTATCAATAATATCAATAAATAAACTCAATTAACCAATTAATTTCAATTAAAAACACAATTAACCCTATTTTATCAAAATTACATAAACTAATTAAATTCAAAATAAATACATAGAAATTCATAAAAATTCCAAATAAATTTCTATAATTCATTTCAACACCTATATTTACCATAAAACACAATTTCATAATTTAATTAATTAATTTAGGAAATTAGAAAATAATAATAAAATATTCAAAAATACCCAAAAATCAAAATAAATTACAAAAATTCTACAAAAATTCACACATGAAGATTAAGCTAGGGGGAACAATATTTGTGAAGGAATTTTTCATGAATCAATCAATTAAAGCTCAAAAAAAATCAAGAACCCTAAAATGGCCGAATTACAAAAATTGAAACCTAGGCAAATCTAGACCATTTTAAGTGAAACAAAGCTTGGAATCACACTCACCAGAGCTCAAGGAGAATAAAGAGACTGACAGTGTCAAAAACGATGGCCGAAAACGCTGTGAACGATGGTGACTCAAGTTTCGGCTTCTCCGGTCAAAATGAGCTTCCCGACGCCGAAAATTGGCTCTGCTGGTGGTGGAACAGCTGGAGGAAGGAGGTGGCACACCGGGAGGCACACCGACGGCAAGGGAACGGCGTGACAGATGGTGGTTGGCGATGGGAGGTGATCAGGGAAGAAGGAGAAGCTTCGATGGTAAACTCGTAAATAACTCAAACTTTATATTTTGTTTAAATAATAAATGTATATGTATATATATATACATTTACACTATATATTAAAATAATATAAACTCACACACATTAAATATACACCACACACATATAATTTAATATTTTTAATAATTTATACACTAAAAAAAAATTAATTAAATAATATTAAAACTAATAATAAATAATAAAAATATTAAGGTAATTAATTAAACCCTAGTTAAATAAATAAATACACATATATACACTCTATCTAGTGCTTTTAAAATACATATGAGTTCATGCAAATGTGGAAATCTGTTTAAAATAATTAATAATAAATAACTTACGTGTCAATTTCCCCGGAAATGCAAGTCCCGGGAAAATTTTATGTAAAGTACTTAAAATAACATAAAATATATAAAAATAAATTTTAATTAAATAACAACTTATGAAATATCATAAATATATACAAAAATTATTAACACTACATATCCCGATGCAGTACTGAAATATTTAAAAACACGGGATATTACAATTATTGAGAAATATCGATTTTTATTAATATTATATTATTATTAGGGTTTTTAAGTAATTATCGGTAAAATAATTACTTTTGGTGTTTTAATATTTAAATTACTATATTTTGATACTTAAAGGACATTTTTGGTATTTATTGAATTTTTATATATTTTATTTTATTTTATTTTTGTCACGAATTATGGACCTCGATCGGGGGAATTTGTAGTTTGGGATCCCAACCGAGGGGTTGTGAGAATTTTTATTCGAAGTGTATTTTTCTTGCAAGACTGATTCTACTTTTTAAGTAGAGAGATGTCCGCTTTACAGAGAAGGTTCTGTCGAATTTTCTGTAGAATTCTCGTAAAACGTGACATCATGTCTAATTCCTATTGTCTATCTATGTTAGTAATCCTAAATCGAGTCTCTAGAATCTTAACTTAGATTTATTGTAATTTTTGTGTTATTATTTTATTTATTTAGTTGCGCCGAGACCGAGGCTTAGTGGACCAGGCTCGTCGGACCTGTCTCAAGGAATGCACAACTGTGAGTTGTTATTTTATATATGTGTACATTAGGTTGCATGTTTTAGAAATATATGTTTTAATTGTATGATTTATGCATAAATGACTTGATAAATGCTTAAGTATATTTTAGGTATATTTTCAGTATATTATGAAATAAATGCATGTTTTCCTTTTTAATTAAACCTAGATTTCTTTTGAAATATATTATTGATTTAATTTGATATATTCCATGATTTATTTGAATTGATTTTACATATAAATACTTGAAATATACTTATTTTATTTTAGGTATATTTCTAGTATATATATATATGGTTTATAATGTTATTTATAATGATATCATGCATCATTATTTTATGAATGAAATGAGTTATTTTTAATGAAGGATATCAATAAAACGTGCTTTCTAGTGGGCAACACTACGATCGAGTACGTACCGGTACGACGATAGATTGTAAGTTAAATTACTAACCTATTTGTGGATCATGACTTGCTTGATTTGATTGGTGTGTGAGGTGAATGAAAGTGTGATTGTGTTATAACCCGAGTTTTTAAATGTTTTTATATTAAATCGGGATATGCAGTGTTAATAATTTTTAAAACTATATATTTGATTATTTGATTATTTTGTGAATAATTAACGTTATTTTTACGTTTATTTATAGTTTTCTACGTAAAAATTATCCCGAAACTTATTGTCTTGGAAAATAATATTTAAATTTAGTACATTAATAATTTTAATATTATTATTGTAGGAAATTACATTATTGACCTTTGTTTCATGAGTCAATATATATATATACATGCATATATATTATTAAGGTTTATTGTTTATTTAAAAGTATATATATATATATATGGGTGTATATATAATTGTGTGTATTAAAAATATGTGGTGTGTGTTTAATGTGAATATATTATAAGTTATATTAATATAATATAAACTTATATATATATATATATATATATATATATATATATATATATATATATAATAAAACTTCTTCTTCTTCCTCTCACTCCCTGAAACCGGAATCCACCCCACCATCACCGTCCATTCTGCCATTCCCCTCCATTCAGTATGCCTCCCGGAGCTCCGCCCCTCCAGTCAGTAGCTCCGCCACCCCTGTCGTCTTCTTTGGCACTGGCAACAGCTCAAGGAGCCATTTTTGGCCGAAACTCGTCTCTTCTCCGTTCACCAACTTTCTGGTCACCAAACTCAGTGATTCCAGTGCCGTTGAACTCCTAGAACTCCATAGAAGTCGATTCCAAGCTTCTTGTAGCTTGAAAACTTGATTTGGTAAGGTTTTAAGCTATTTTTCAATTTCGGCCATTTTTTATTCTTGATTTTTTTAAACTTTATTATTTTAGATTCAAGCTTAGTTCCTTCACAAATAATGTTTTCCTTAGCTTAATATACACTCTGGAATTTTTGTGTAATTTTTGAAATTTATTTTGATTTTTGTAAATTTTTTATTATTTTATTATTATTTTCTAATTTTCGTAAATTAATTAAATAAATTTTGAAATTGTGATTTTTAGTGTTTTTGGGGGTTGAAATTAATTTTATAAGTTAATTTATAATTTTTTGTGATTTTTGTGTAATTATTATAAGTTTATTTAGTTTATGTCAATTTTGGAAATATAGGTTATATATGTATTTTGTTAAAATTAATTGATTAATTAGGTATAATTGTTGATTTTATTGAATTATATGTTGAGAAAATAATTTTAGAGTAATTATATAATTTTTATTGAATTTTTGAGTATTTATAGTATATTATGTGAATTTTTATATATTAAGGGTATTTTGGTAATTTGGTAGTCATTTTGGTTAAATATTAAGTTTAATTGGTTTTAATAATTATTTGAAGAATAAAAAATGATTTTTACAAATTATTTTCTATTTTTAACTAATTAAAACTATTTTTCAAAAATTATTTTCAAATTATATATAATATACTATTTTTTGTAAATAAATGGGTTTCTAGTAATTTTTAGTATGTTTTTGGACTAATTGAGTAATTTAGATTTATAAAACGAATTTCATTAATATTGGTGTATTTATCGAGATATATCGATTTTAATAATATTATATTAATATTAGGGTTTTTAAGTAAATATCGGTGAAATAATTATTTTTAATGTTTAAATATTTAAATTACTATATTTTGGTATTAAAAAGGGCATTTTTGGTATTTATGGAATTTTAATATATTTTGTGTATTTTCTTGTGTATTGTGAACCTTAGTCGGTGGTATTTGCAGTTTAAGGTCCGACTAAGGAGTTTTGTGAAATTTATTTGAAGTGTGTTTTTCTTGCAGGACTGGCTCTACTTTTTAAGTAGAGAGATGTCCATTTTATAGATGAGGTTTTGCCAAATTTTTGATATAATTCTTGTAAAATGTGACATTCGGTCAAATTCCTATTCTTTATCTATGTATAGAATTCTAGATTGAGTTTCTAGAAGTTGAGTTAGATTTATTCTAATTTCGTGTTATTATTTTATTATTAGTTTCACCGAGACTGAGGCCTAGTAGACCAGGCCCGTTAGACCTGTCTCGAGGAATGCACAACTATGAGTTATTATAATGTATATGCATTGCTTAGGATGCATGATTTAGTCTTCTATGTTTTAAATATAAATTTTTATATAACTACCTATTTGAATGTTTAAGAATATTTTAGGTATACTTTTAGTATATTTTGATATATTATGAAATAATTGCATGTTTTCATTTTCAATTAAATATGGCTTGTTTATAGATATATTATTGGTTGAATTTAATATGTTTTGTGATTTATTTAAGTTGATTATATGTATATATACCTGAAATATACTTAGTTTATTTTAGGTATATTTCTGGTATATATATGGTATATTTGTTTATTTTAAATATCATTATGCATCATTTATTTTCTTAAATGTATGTTTTATATAAATGAAGGATATCAATAGAACGTGTTTCCTAGTGGGCAACACTAAGACTGAGTACGTACCGGTACGACAGTAGATTTTAGGTTAAATTACTAACCTTTTGGTGGATTATGACTTGTTGATTGATTTGATTGATATGAGATGTGATTGAGAGTGTGATTGTTGGAGCTCGATTGACTAAGTGTCTCGGAGCCAATCACACTGACAGTCAGACTGCTGGAGCTCGGTTGACTTAGTGTCTCGGGGCCAGTCTACTGTCCATATGGAATAAGTGAATTTATTTGGAACTAAGTGAGCCTGTATGGCTTAAGTGAGTTCTATTGATATTTGAGGTTGCGAGAATTTAGGGTTCTATTTGATTTTTCATAAACCGATGATTTCCATTATAAAATGATTTTTTTTGCATCTATGTGTATTTGCCTGTATATATATTTATTATATATACTTTTGAGTGATTGCATTTGTCATTTAGTTATGCATGTATATATATTATAATAATTCACTCAGTGAGGTCTAACTCCCCTCTGTTGATATTTTTCAGGAGAGTCTTCTTCTTCAAACCTCAACAGTAGACCTGTCCACCAGATTTCTTTCGCTCTGGATTTATTATGTAAATCACTTACTTGAGTTTCATTTTGTACTCTAGACACTACAGTAGTGGTTGTATTTAAATTTGTTGTGGGTTGTATTTGTTATTATAATTATATAAGATTTTAATTTCAGAGTGTTACTCTGAAAAGATTCAATTTATATATAAGATGTGATTTTATGATATTAAAGGATGTTGAGAATTTCTTTTACTATTGAGATTTAATTTCCATTGAATAATATTTTATTTATTTTATTTTATTGCATACTTTTATTTTTAAGGCTTGCTACGGGTTCTGGATTCGAAAAAATTCTCGTTCCCTAGCGTTGGTCATGCCCGCTATTTTGGGTCGTGACAGATTGTTGGATCTCGATTGACCTAGTGTCTCGGGGCCAATCACACTGACAGTCAGACTGCTAGAGCTCGATCGACTTAGTGTCTCGGGACCAGTCTACTGTCAATAAGGATTAAGTGCAATTATTTGGAAACAAGTGAGCCTGTATGGCTAGAGTGTGTCTGTTGTTATTTTAGGTTGCGAAAACATAGATTCTATTTGATCCTTCATAACTGATGATTTTAGTATTATTACAAAATGATTTTATTTGCATTTGTGTGTACTTGCCTGTATATATATTTATTATATATAATTTTGAGTGTTTGCATTTGACATTTAGTAATGCATGTATATATATTATAATAATTCACTCAGTGAGGTCTGACTCCCCTCCGTTAATGTTTTTACAAGAGAGTCCTCATCTTCAAACCTCAGTAGTAGACCTATTTGCTGGATTTCTTCCACTCCGACCCTATTATGTAAATCACTTACTTGAATTTTATTTTGTACTCTAGACGCTACAGTAGTAGTTGTATTTTGTACTCTAGACGCTGCAGCAGTAGTTGTATTTTGTACTTTAGACGCTGTAATAGTATTTGATTTTATGCATGTATAAGATTTTAATTCAGAGTGTTACTCTGAAGTATTGTATTAAAAGATTTTATTTATGATATATGATATGCTATCATTTTATTAAAGGATGTTGAGGATATTATTTTATTATTTGAGATTTAATTTTCGCTGCATAAGTATTTTATTTATTTTATTTTATTACATGCTTTTCTTTTAAGGTTTGCTACGGGTTCTGAATTAAAAAGAATTCCTATTCCCTAGCACCAGTCATGGCCCTAATTTGGGTCATGACAAAGTTGGTATCAGAGTAGAGTTTTGTGTCAGGACCTTAGTTGTGTGAATTGTGGCCCTAGCTTTTCTATGTCGTGTTTTCTTTTAAAACTACTGCAGTTAATTAGGTTTGAGTATGTCTTGATACGTATTCCTTGATTTAGTTTTTTGCATTATCCTCCATTATCTGTCTTGTTTGAATCCTCCTATTTGTCTTTTTAGAATGAGGAGGCGAGCGCATGTCGCTCCACCGGTCGTTGAGGCCGAGGATGATGAGTACTTCTAGGATGAGGTTTTACTGCCTGAGCTGCTAGTTAGGCGCAAAAGTCATGGCAGAGGTAAACCTCGAGGAGCGGCAGGACATCATAAATAGAGAGAGCTACAGGATGAGGAACTTATAGAGCTAGAGTACGAGGATATTCCAATACCTCCTGTTGCACCGCCTATTCAGCCTGCCTATCAGCAGGGTATGTCTGACCCTGAGCAGCCCTGTTTTATGCCAGAGTCGACAGGATTACGTTCGATGGGACTTATAACCCTCTAGATTTTCTGTATGTGATCAAGATAAGGACTTAAACTGCTCACACTGAGTACCAACAAATTATGATAGTCGAGCTGTCTGTAGAGGGACCAACCCTGGACTGGTTTATACAGATGATCTAGCCATACATGATGACGATGACTTGGGCTCAATTCAGAGAGCGATTTATGAGGAGATTCTACCCAGAGCTACTTCGTATGAGTTACAGACTCTGCTTGACTAGCATTTCCTGAGGTGACAAATCTATTGAGGACTACACTAGAGAGTTCCTTCAGCTTGGCAGATATGCAGAGGATCTGATGCGAGATCAGTACTTCACAATCACCACCTATATCACTGGTTTGGGTTCAACATTTGCTGGTATGCTTACAGCCGGCCTTACTCTAGTGTTAGTGATAGAGTTGGCCAAGGAGATTAAGCTGAGGCTAGTCAGGCAAGGAGCTATGCTTGATTATTACCAGTTGGGTGTTCAGTCAGGTGGATTTTATACTACTCCATACTCAATTTTTCAAATTGGATCGAGTAGTCAGTAGAGGGGTCCAGCCTAGTAGAGTCAGAGATAGCAGTAGAGGGTACATCAGAGCAGTAGACATAGTCGAGGAGGTCAGGGTAGACCGTTCAGACTTGGGTTAGGTGCTTCGAGCAGTAGCAATGGTCGTAGTTCTGAGTCAGCTGCTATTGTATGTCAGACGTGCGGCAGAGTCCATCAGGGACCATGTTACATGACACCGCTGACATGTTTCAGATGTGGACAGACGAGACATTTTGCTAGATCATCTCCCTATTCTGGATATCAACAGCCATAGATTCTGTGATTTCCTCAGCAGTCAATTGCTAGTACTGCACCCGTTCCTTTTCAATTGCCTCCAGCCTAGCACTAGAGTTCTACTTAGATTGTTCCCCAGCAGGGTCATAGTAGAGGTACCAGAGGAGGTGCCAAAGGTGTTGGCTGGGCTTCTACTAGCTAGTAGAGAGGTCGAGGACAGGCTAGAGTCTTCCATCTCACTCAGCAGGATGCTTAGGCATCTAATGCAGTTGTGGCAGGTATTATTTCTGTTTGTTACCTAGATGCATGGGTTTTGTTTGATCTAGGTGCCACGCATTCATTTGTTTCTCTCATTTTTGCTTTCAAGTCTTGTTGGCAAGCTTCGAGGATGGCTTTTCCTTTATCTGTCGCCACTCCTCTAAGTGATTCTTTGGACACTGATGTTGTTCTTTCTAGTTATCTAGTTCTTATCGAAGGTAGTGAGAATTGTCTGCTAATTTGATTTTGTTGAATGTGATGGAATTCGATGTTATTTTGGGTATGGATTGTTTATCTCAGCACTATGCCATAGTGGATTATCAGAGTAAAGAGGTGACTTTCAGAATTCCTGGTGAAGAAGAATTCAAGTTTGTGGTATGATCATAGTTCAGTACCTCAGAATCTCATTTCTGCCATTACAGCTAAAAAGTTACTGAGGAAGGGTTGTCAAGGTTATTTGACATTAGTCAGGATACTTTAGTGAGAAGTTATCACTCACGATGTTCCTATTGCCTGTGAGTTTCCTAATGTTTTTCCTATGAGTTGCCAGGTTTACCACCTCACAGAGAGATTGAGTTCTGTATAGATGTGGTTTCCAGGCACTACCCCAATGTCTATGCCACCCTACAGAATGGCTTCCATAGAGTTGAAAGAGTTGAAGGAGCAATTGTAAGAGTTGCTAGATAAGGGTTTTATTAGACCAATGTTTCTCCTTGGGGTGCTCCAGTCCTGTTTGTGAGGAAGAAGGATGGTACCCTAAGACTGTGCATTGACTATAGAGAGCTGAACAAGGTGACAGTGAAGAACAAGTATCCTCTTTCCGAGGATAGATTGATTTTTTTATTAGCTACAAGGTGCACAGTTCTTTTCCAAAGATTAATTTAAGGTCGGGTTATCATCAGTTTGCGATCAGTGAAGCCCGATGTTCCTAAATGGCATTCCGCACTCGATATGTCCATTAGAGTTCCTAATGATGTCTTTTTGGTTTGACTAACGCACCAGTAGCTTTTATGGATTTGAAGAACAAGGTATTCAAACCATTCGTGGATCAGTTTATGGTAGTCTTCATCGATGATATACTGGTGTATTTGAGGAGTATGGAAGAACATGTATATCACTTGAGGGCTGTACTGCAGACACTGAGAAAACATCAACTTATGCTAAACTCTCAAAGTGTGATTTCTGGATGAAGAGTGTTTGCATTTCTTAGACATGTGGTTGTCTAAGAGCGTATCAGGTTGATCCACAAAAGATTGAGGCAATGTATGAGTGGCCTAGACTGACTTCAGTTATCAAGATCAGAGTTTTCTGGGTTTTAGTCGGGTATTATAGGAGATTTGTACAAAATTTTTCCAGAATTGCAGCTCCTATGACTCACTTAACTCAGAAGAATGTAAGATTTAGAGTGGTCAGAAGCTTGTGAGAATAGTTTTTCAGTTGCTAAAGGAGAAGTTGACCACAACTCTAGTTTTGGCTTTTCCTAATGGAGTAGATAAGTTCACAGTTTATTGTGACGCCTTTAGAGTTGGTCCTAGGGTTGTGTGTTGATGCAGAATGGTAGGGTGATAGCATATGCTTCGAGGCAGTTGAAAAAGCATGAACAGAACTATCCTACTCACGACCTAGAGATGGCTGCAATGATCTTTGCTCTCATGATTTGGAGACATTATCTGTATGGGGTGACTTGTGAGATTTTTACTGATCACAAGAGCCTAAGTACATTTTCCAACAGAGAGATCTGAATCTGAGGCAGAGGAGATGGTGGAACTATTGAAATATTATGACTGTGAGATTTTATATCATCCAGGTAAGGCTAATGTGGTAGCAGATGCCTTGAGTAAGAAGTCCTCAGGTAGTCTTGCTCACATCAGTGTAGAGAGGAGACCGGTTGATCCAGAAGTTGTATCAGTTAGTGGATCAAGGTCTGATGATGAAGTTGAGTAGATCAGGTGGACTGCTAGCTCGATTTAAGGTGTGATATGACTGAGAGATAGGAATAAGGTAGTTAGAGCTGAGATCCTATTCTAAAGAGCTTGTAGAGAATGTTCGAGTAGGGTAGTTCACTAATTTCACACTCGATGATGATGGTATTTTATGGATCAATGGTAGATTGTGTGTTCCTGATGTGGATAATTTGAGAGAGGAGATCCTAGAGGAAGCACATTCTATAGCTTACAGCATACATCCAGGTGTTACTAAGATGTAGCACAGTATCGGAGACTTGTACTGGTGGGATGGACTAAAGAGGATGTCACTGATTATGTTGCTAAGTGTTTGACGTGTCAGCAAGTGAAAGCTAAGTGTTTGGGAAGCATCAGCCTCTTCCTATTCCTAAGTGGAATTGGGAAAGGATTGCTATGGATTTTATAGTTGGTTTACCTCGTTCCAAGGATGGATACAATTCCATCTGGGTGATTGTGGACAGGTTGACCAAGTCTGCACATTTCTGCCTGTGAAAGCCACTTATTCTGTAGCTAGATTAGCGAAGCTGTATGTGAAGCATATTGTGTGCCTTTATGGAGTACCTTTGTCCATTGTGTCAGACAAAGGTTCAGTATTTATCTCTCATTTTTGGCAGAAGTTGTAGGAAGTGATGGGCACTTGGTTGGACTTCAGTATTACTTTTTATCCTCAGATAGATGGTCAGTCTGAGAGGACGATCTAGACACTAGAAGATATGTTGAGAATGAGTGTTTTGGATTTGGGAGGTAGCTGGGATGATCATTTGCCACTCATAGAGTTTGCATATAATAACAGCTACCATAGCAACATTGGAATGACACCATACGAGGATTTGTACAGAAGGAAGTGTAGATCCCCTTTGAGTTAGGATGAGATTAGAGAGAGAGCTTTGACTAGACCTGAGATGGTTTAGGATGCTACAGAGAAAGTTACTGTGATCAAGAATAGATTAGAGACCGCAGTTAGCAGGCAGAAGAGCTATGTGGTCCTAGATGCAGAGATGTGGAGTTCCAAGTAGAAGACTTTATTTTTCTGAAGGTGTCTCTGATGAAGGGTATTATGAGATTTGGCAGGAAGGGTAAGCTAGCACCGAGATATATAGGACCGTTCGAGATTCTGGAGAGAGTTGACACTGTTGCATATCGTTGGCTTTGCCTCCGAGTATGTCTCAAGTGCATCCGGTATTTCATATCTCGATGCTAAGGAAGTATATTTTGACCTTTCACACGTGTTGCAGCCCGACAGTGTTGAAGTGAATGAAGACCTGACATTCATAGAAGAACCTATTACGATCATTGACTATCAAGTTTGACAGTTGCGTTCGAAGCAAATTTTGATGGTCAAGGTGTTATGGCGCAGCAATAGAGTATAAGAGCATACCTGGAGACTGAAAGCTGAGATGCGAGCTTCTTACCCATATCTCTTTCCTCTTGTCTTTGTGTATTCTTTTCTTGAATTCGGGGACGAATTCTTATAAGGGGGGAGACTGTAATAACCCAAGTTTTAAATTATTTTAATGTAAAATAGGATATACAGTGTTAATAATTTTAAAATAATAATTGATTATTTCTTTATCTTGAAAAATTATTATCGTTATTATTTTATGATTAATTAATATTTTATTACGTAAATACATGTCTTTAAGTTATTATTTCAGGAGATGGTATTTTATAATCTTTAATTTGGTGCCTTAGCATTTTAAATATTAATATTTAAATAAATTACATCATTTAAATGTAATTTCATGAGTTATATATATATATATATATATGCACATAAATTATTAATTAGGGTATTATTAATTAAATGTGTGTATTATAATTTTATTGTGTAAGTATATATATGTGTGTATATATATTTATGTGTGTGTGTATTAAATATGTGGTGTGTGATTTTATTGAATAATATATTATAAAGTTTATTATATTTTATTACAAAGCTTTATTAATATATATATATATATATATACAAAAATCACTAAAAAACCTTCCTCCCACACTTCCTTCTTCTCGATCATCTTCTTCCCGCCCCATCACCATTTGTTTCTTCTGTTCACTGGCCGATAGAGTGCCTCCTCCACTTGCTCACGTCGCCATTAACCTTCCATCTCCGGCGTCGTTTGAAGCTTGGGAAGCCGAAATACTCGAAATCATTCCCTCCTCAGTTCAAGTCATTTTTGGCCACCAAAATTGATGATTCCAGTGCCATTAGACTCTTAAAACTTCATACAGGAGGATTCCAAGCTTCATGTAGCTTAAAAATTCGATTTGGTAGGGTTTTCACTCATTTTCATTTTCAACAATTTTAGGGTTTTTGTTTTTTTTTCGATAATTATTGCTTGATTCAAGCTTAATTCCTTCACAAATGTTGTTCCCTTAGCTTAATCTACATCCCAAAATTTTTGTGTAATTTTTGGGAATTATTTTGATTTTTGTGAATTTTTTATTATTTTATTATTTTCATAAATTAATTAAATTAATTATGAAATTGTGATTTTGGGTTATTGTTGGTTATTGGTAATTTTAGAATTTAATTTATAATTTTTGTGTATTTTATTTAATTTTTATAATTATTTTTAGTTATGTCAATTTTGAAAATATAGGTTATATATATTTAATTAGAAATATGGGTTAATTAAGTGTATTTGTTGATTTTAATGATTAATATGTAAGAAAATAATTTTTGAGTATTTATATAATTTTTATTGAATTTTTGAATATTATTAGTATTTATGTGTATTTATATATATAGGGGTATTTTGGTAATTTGGTGCTAATTTTAGTTGATTTTTAAATTTAATTGGTTTTAATAATTATTTGAGGTATAAAAATGATTTTTATGAATTATTTACTAATTTTAACTAATTAATACTATTTTTTAAAAATTATTTTCAAATTATATATAAAATACTATTTTTGTAAATAAATGGGTTTTGGTAATTTTTAATAGGTTTTTGCACTAATAAAGTAATTTGGATTTATAAAATGAATTTTTATTAATATTTGTGGAATTATCGAGAAATATCAATTTTTATTAATATTATATTATTATTATTAGGGTTTTTAAGTAATTATTGGTAAAATAATTACTTTTGGTGTTTTAATATTTAAATTACTATATTTTGATATTTAAAGGACATTTTTGGTATTTATTGAATTTTTATATATTTTATTTTATTTTATTTTTGTCGTGAATTGTGGACCTCAGTTGGGAAGAATTTATAGTTTGGGATCCCGACTAAGGGGTTGTGAGAATTTTTATTCGAAGTGTATTTTTCTTGCAGGATCAGCTCTGCTTTTTAAATAGAGAGATGTTCGTTTTACAGAAGAGGTTCTGCTGAATTTTTAGTAGAATTCTCATAAACGTGATATCGGGTTTAATTCCTATTGTCTATATGTGTTAGTAATCCTAGATCGAGTCTCTAGAAGCTTAAGTTAGATTGATTCTGATTTTCGTGTTATTATTTATTTATTTAGTTATGCCGAGACCAAGGCCTAGTGGACTAGGGCCCGTCAGATCCGTCTCGAGGAGCGCACAACTATAAGTTGTTATTTTATATATGCGTGCATTTAGGTTGCATGTTTTAGAAATATATGTTTTAATTGTATGATTTATGCATAAATGACTTGATAAATGCTTAAGTATATTCTAGGTATATTTTTAGTATATTATGAAATAAATGCATGTTTTCCTTTTTAATTAAACCTAGATTTCTTTTGAAATATATTATTGATTTAATTTGATATATTCCATGATTTATTTGAATTGATTTTACATATATATACTTGAAATATACTTAGTTTATTTTAGGTATATTTCTAGTATATATATATATATGGTTTATAATGTTATTTATAATGATATCATGCATCATTATTTTATGAATGAAATGAGTTATTTTTAATGAGGATATCAATAGAACGTGCTTCCTAGTGGGCAGCACTACGTCTGAGTATGTACCGGTATGATGATAGATTGTAGGTTAAATTACTAACCTATTTGTGGATCATGACTTAATGATTTGATTGTTGTGTGAGGTGAATGTCATGACCCAAAACTAGGAGTCATGACCCGGCGTTAGGGAACGGGAATTCTTTCGAATCCAGAACTCGTAGCAAGCCTTAGAAAATAAAATCATATGATAATAGATAAAAGTACAAACTGAATAAAATCTTTCGAATCATATATAAAATGGATACTCAATATCCTTTCATAAATAAGTATATATATTCACACAGTGTTCAAATATAACTCTCAGAGTATAAAGTATCAAACAAAATAATACTCTTCTGATACAATAACACTACTACTGCAGTTTCTAGAATACAAATCAGAGTTTAAAATATACATTTACATAAAATATCCGGGACGGAAGAACACCGACGAGGAACTCTACTACTAAGGTTTGACGATATAGGATCTCCTGAAAAAAATAATTGAGGGGGGTCAAACCTCATTGAGTGAATTATTATACTATATATACATGTAATCTAAACCATAACAATCAGGCATTCTTATATATATTTGTATATACATGCATTTCATACAAATGTCAAACTCTGCTTTTATAAATATAATAAATGCAGAAAACATTTATTTTAATACATCAAGGATCAAATAGAACCCTATTAATCGCAACCTCAATCAACCATATCATCACTCTAGCCATACAGGCTCACTTAATTCCAAATAGATCACTTATTCCATTTTGGACAGTATACTGGCCCCGAGACACTAAGTCAAACCGAGCTCCAACAGTCTGATTGTCAATGTGATTGGCCCCGAGACACTAGGTCAACCGAGCTTCAGCAATCACACTATTAATCATATCACATATCAAATCATAAATCAATCATATCATCAATCTCAATCAAATCATAATTCACCACAAGTAATCCTCCACTAAACCTAAATCTATCACACACCGGTACGTACTTGGTCATAGTATTGCCCACTAGGTAGCACGTTTTATTGATATCCTTCAATTATAATAAATCATACATTCATAAAACAAATCGTGTAGAATAATATTCATAATAGCAAAATAAACCATATATTACCATAATGTAATATCCCGAGTTTTTAAATATTTTTATACTGCATCGGGATATACAGTGTTAATAATTTTTTGTATATATTTATGAATTTTATGAGTTTGCTGTTTGTTTAAAGCCAATTTTAATTATTTTATATTATTTTAAGTACTTTACATAAATTTTCCCAGAAATTGTATTTTCACGGAAATTGACATGTAAATAATTTAATACTATTTATTTTGACTAATTTTATGAATTTGCATGAACTCATATATAATTTTAAAGTGTTAAAATAAATTGTATATATGTGTACTTATTTAACTTAATTAGAGCTTATTAATTTCCTTAATTTTATTATTTAATTTTTGTATTAATCAATTAATTTTAAGTGTAAAATTATTAAATATAATAAAATATTTATGTGGTGAATATTATTTGTGTGGGATTATATTATTATAATATATATAAGGTGGATATATATATATACATGTTTTTTTTAACAAAAAAATTAAAGTTGCCTTAATTACAGTTTTGCCCCCTCCTTCATCTTCTTCCTCCCAAAATGTTTTCAGCCATTTTCAGCCATTTCAAGTTGGTTTTCTTTGCTGTCACTTTTCCGGTGTGCCACCTTCCCTTCCAGCCATTCCCGACGTCCCAAGATCCCATTTCCGGCGTTATTTGGCCGGATTTTCATCAAGGAGCCAAAAATCTACTTAGCTCCGACCAAGCACTTTACGGCCACCAAATTTGATGCCGTTGGTCTCTATCTTCTCCTTGAGCTCTGGTGAGTGTGATTCCAAGCTTTGTTTCACTTGATTTGGTCTAGAATTACTTAGGTTTCAATTTCTTTAAATCAGCCATTTTGGGTTTCAAATTTCTTTTAGCTTTAATTTGGTTGATTTATGAAAACTTCCTTCACAAACTTTTTTCCTGGAAGCTTATTCTACATGCTGTAATTTTTTTAGAATTTTTGGAATTTATTTTAATTTTTGTGAATTTTTGATTATTTTATTATTATTTTCTAATTTTTGAAAATTAATTAATTAAATTATGAAATTTTGTTTTATGGTGATTATAGGAGTTGAAATGAATTATAGAAATTTATTTGTAATTTTTTTGAATTTTTATGTATTTATCTGGAATTTATTAAGTTTATGTAATTTTGAAAAATAGGGTTAATTATGTGTTTAATTGAAATAAATTGGTAAATTGAGTATATTTATTGATATTATTGAATTATATGTTGAGAAATTAATTTTTGAGTAATTATATAATTTTTGGTGAATTTTTGAACATTTATAGTGAATATATATATAGGGGTATTTTGATAATTTTACACTAAATTGGTTAAAAATGTAATTAAATTGGTTTTAATAGTTATTTAGGGTATAAAAATGATTTCTGAAAATTTTTAGTATTTTTAACTAATTAAAACTATTTTTCGTAAATTATTTTTAAATTATATATAATATACTATTTTTCTAAATAATTGGGTTTTTATTGATTTTTAGTATGTTTTAGGGTTAATTATGTAATTTGGATTTATAAAATGTATTTTTATTATATAAGGACATTTTTGGTATTTTATAAATATTCGGTGAATTGTGAACCTCGGTCAGTGAATTGTAGTTTGGAGTCAGACCGAGGGATTGTGGTTGTAATTCTGTGTTTATTCCGAAGTGTATTTCTTTGCAGGATCGGCTCTACTCTTTGAGTAGAGATGTCCGTTTTACAGGGGAGGTTCTGTCGGATTTTCCGTAGAATTCTCCTAAAACGTGATGTCCGGTCAAATTCCTATTTTAATTCTGTGTCTAAAATTCTAGATTGAGTCTTTAGAATTTTCGTTAACTTTATTCTGATTTCATATTGTCATTTGTTTGTCTAGCTGCATCGAGACCGAGGCCTAACGGATCAGGCCCGCCGAGTTTGTCTCGTGGAGCGCTAACATATGAGTTATTATACTGTATATATATGCACTGCATATAGGGTGCATTATTTAGAATTTTTCATTTTCATTGTATGTTTTAAAAGGGATTTAAATTATAATATTTTTGATATATCTAGGGTTGCATTTTTATATATATGCATATTAAATAATTATGCATGTTAGTTTGATATATGCACATTAAACAATTACGTTTAGGTTTAATACATTTGAGTAATATACACATGTTTTAAAATGTACACTTAGACATAATTATTTTATTAAATGATTAGTATACTTTAGGTATAGTTTTAGTAGATTTTAGGTTTATTCTTAAATAATTGCATGTTAAATTATAAACCTACACTTAAATTATTTTTAAGTTTATTTTTGGTATATTTTTGATTTATTTCCAAATAAATAAATTTTTTATTATTAAATTAAACCTAGCACATTAGTGGTATATTTAGGGTTTATTTTTGATATATGCATGCTAGATAATTAGGTTTATTTTTTAGTATATTTGTGAATATATGTTAAACACAAACACGTATTTAAATGAATATTTATACATAAATGTTTTATTAAATGATTTGTGTATTTAAGGTATATCTTTTGCATACTTAAATATATTTTTAAGATAATGCATGTTATATTATTGTTACTCATTTAAATTGTTTTTAACTATATTAATGATTTATCTTTAGTTTATTTCATATTTTATTTGACATATATATATACCTGAAATATACTGGGTATATTTTAGGTATATATATATATGGTTGGTTTTACTATTATGAATATTGTTCTACATTAATTATTTTCCGAACGAATGATTTATTCGAAGTGAAGGATATCAATAGAACGTGCTTCCTAGTGGACAGCACTAGGACCGTGTACGTACCGGTACAATAGATAAGGATTGAGTGAGAGTTAAAATTAGGTGATTATAATTGATTTAATTGATTTGACTAAGATTAATGGTATGTTAGATAGTGTGATTGTGGGGCCAATCACACTGACAGTCAGATTACTTGAGCTCGGTTGACTTAGTGTCTCGGGGTCAGTCTACTGTCCATAAGTGAATTGAATGATCTATTGGGTTGATTGAGATGTGAGGTGATAGATAGTGTGATTGCTGGAGCTCGGTTGACTAAGTGTCTCGGGGCCAATCACACTGACAGTCAGACTGCTGCAGCTCGGTTGACTTAGTGTCTCGGGGCCAGTCTGCTGTCCAAATTGGAATAAGTATTCTATTTGGAATCAAGTGAGCTTGCATGGCTAGAGTGATGATGGAGTTGTTGAGGTTGTTATTATTAGGGTTCTATGGATCTTTCATGAATTTAATCAAACATTTTCTACATGTAGTATATTTATAAAAGCAGAGTTTGACATTCAACATTCATGTGAAATGTGTGTACACACACACACACACACACACACACACACACATATATATATATATATATATATATATATATATATATATATATATATATATATATATATATATATATATATATATATATATATATATAAAAGAATGCCTGATTGTTATTGTCACGACCCAAAACAGGGGCCATGACCGGTGCTAGGGAACGAGAATTTTTTTGAATCCGGAACCCGTAGCAAGCCTAAAAATAAAATAAAATATGCAATAGTAATAGTAACAATATCAAATTTGCAGCGAAAATAAAAATCGTAAATATAATAATAACATTTCCATCAACTGGATTTAATTTAAATCTCAACTCATCACATATATATAAAATCTTTTTAATACAATCCAGTTCAAATTCTTAAAATGCATCTCGCATAAATAAAATACATAATATCTCACAATTAATTTACAAATACTGCAGTGTCTAGATTATAAAAATAAGACTCAAGTAAGCAGTTTACACAAAGAAGCCGGGGCGAAAGAAATCCGGCGTATGGACCTGCTACTGAGGTCTGAAGATGTTGACTCTCCTGAAAAATAGTCAACGGAGGGGAGTCAGACCTCACTGAGTGAATTACTATAATATATATACATACACACTAAATGATAATGCATACAATCAATAGTATATATATGTAATATATATATACAGGCAAATTCTCACAGATGCAATAAAATCATTTTATATATATTTTATTGAAAATCATCTTTTATGAAGGATCACATAGAACCCTAGAATATCGCAACCTCGAAAATAGTGTTAGACAACACTCTAGCCATACAGGCTCACTGAATCCAAATATATCCACTTAATCTATTTAGACAGTAGACTGGCCCCGAGACACTAAGTCAACCAAGTTCCAGCAGTCTGACTGCCAGTGTGATTGGCCCCGAGACACTTGGTCAACCGAGCTCCATCAATCACACCTCCAATCCATATCTCACACATCAATAATCACATTAAATCAATATCCATAAATAAGTTAGTAATATAGCCTAAATACTATAGGCGTACCGGTACGTACTTGGTCCTAGTGCTGCCCACTAGGTAGCACGTTCTATAGATATCCTTCACTAATAAATATAAAACATTCATTCACAAATCAATGATGCATTAATTAAATAAAATAACAATATAAACCATATATATACTGAAAATATACCAAAAATAAACCAGGTATATTTCGAATATATATACGTCACATAAATCCAATTAAATTACAAATTAAACTAGAAATATATTTAAAAACATTTTAAATATAATTTATTAATAAAACATGGATATAATTTAATATATACCAAAAATAAACCAAAAATATACTTAAATACAAATCACATAATTTATGTATATTTAATCAAAATAAAACATATATTTCTAAAATCATGCATCCTAAAGCATATATATATAGTATAGTAACTCACAAATTAGTGCGCTCCACGAGACGGGTCCGACGGGCCTGGTCCACTAGTCCTCGGTCTCGATGCAACTAAACAAGCAATAAATAATAGACATCAGAATAAACCTAACAGAAATCCTAGAATTCGATCTAGAATATTTAACACAGAAACAGAATTAGGGTTCGACTGGACATCATGTTTTACGAGAATTCTACCAAAAATTCGACAGAACCTCCCCTGTAAAACGGACATCTCTCTACTCAAAAGAGTAGAGCCGACCCTGCAAGGAAATACACTTCGAAAAACTACACAGAGCACAATCAAAATCCCACGGTCGGACTCCAAACTACAGTCTATTGATCGGGGTCCACAAACACAGAACAATTCAGGAAATACCAAAAATATCCTTATAACATAGAAATACATTTTATACGTAGAAATTACATAATTAACCTTTAAACATATTAAAAACCGATAAAACTCATTTTATTAGAAAAATCGTATATTATATATATAATTGAAAATAATTCACGAAAAATAGTTTTAATTAGTTAAAAATACCAAATAATTTGTAGAAATCATTTTTATACTTTAAATAACTATTAAAACCAATTAAATTACATTTTTAGCCAATTTTGTGTAAAATTACCAAAATGCCCTTATATATATAAATATACTATAATTACTTCAAAAATTCACCAAAAATTATACAATTATCCAAAATTAATTTTCTCAACATATTTATCAATAATATCAATAATTAAACTCAATTAACCAATTAAATTCAATTAAAAACATAATTAACCCTAATTTTTCAAATTACATAAACTTCAATAATTCAAAATAAATACATAGAAATTCATAAAAATTCCAATTAAATTCATATAATTCATTTCAACACCTAATTTAACCATAAAACACAATTTCATAATTTAAATAATTAATTTCCGAAAATTAGAAAATAATATTAAATATTCAAAAATACCCAAAAATCCAAAAATTCTACAAAAATTCATACATGTAGATTAAGCTACTAGGAACAACATTTATGAAGGGAGTTTTCATGAATCAATCAATTCGAAGCTCAAAAAAATCAAAAACCCTAATGTGACCGAAATTGAAAATTCGAAACCTAAGCAAATCTATACCATTTTAGCTCAAACCAAAGCTAGAATCACACTCACCGGAGCTTAAGGAGAAGAAAGAGACCGACGGTGTCAAAAATGGTGGCCAAAATCATTGTGATCGACGGTGAAGAAGAATTCGGCTTCTTCGGCCAAAACCGACCTCCAGACACCGGAATCCGTTGCTACAGGCGGCGAGGAAGGCTGGAGAAGGTGGTGGCACACCGGACGGCACACCAATGGTGAGGAATCGATAGTTGCAGGCATCGGACGGCGGTGAGGATAAAGATCGGGGAAGGAGATGCTTTGGGGGCAAATGATAATTTTCCAAAAGTTTTGATTTTTGATGTATTATATGTATATATATATACTTTATACTATATAATAAAATAATATTAAATTACACACATTAAATATACACCACACACATAAAATTTAATATTTTAATAATTTAATAAATAAATAAAAATACTTAAATAACAATAAATTAATAAACAAATAATAAAATATTAGGGTAATATTAATTAAACCCTAATTAAATAAATATTGCACACATACACGGTGTTTAGTAATTTAAAAATACGTATGAGTTCATGCAAGTCCGAAAATATATTTAAATTAATTAATAATAAATTATTTAGGTGAAAATTTCCCCGAAAATGCAAGTCCCGGGAAAATTTTACGTAAAGCACTTAAAATAATACACAATAATTAAAATAGGTTTTAAATACATATCAACTCGTGAAAATATCATAATATATATACAAAAATTATTAACACTGTATATCCCGGTACAGTGTAAAAATATTTAAAAATACGGGATATTACAGTTATGGTTTAGTTTGCATGTATATATAGTATAATAATTCACTCAGTGAGGTCTAACCCCCCTTAATTATTTTTTTCAGGAGATCCCATATCGTCAGACCTTAGTTGTAGAGTTCCTTGCCGGTGTTCTTCAGTCCTGGCTATTTTATGAAAATGTATATTATGAACTTTAAATTGTATTCTAGAAACTGCAGTAGTAGTGTTATTATATTGGAAGTGTATTATTTTGTTTGGATATTAAATACTTTGAGAATTTGTATTCGAACATTGTACGAATATGTATTCATTTATAAAAGGATTTAGAGTATTTATTTTATATATTGATTCAAAAAAATTTTAATTTGGTCATACTTTTATTTAATTATTGCATGATTTTATTTTTTAAGGCTTGCTACGGGTTCCGAATTCGAAAGAATTTCCATTCCCTAGCGTCGGTCATGACTACTAGTTTGGGTCGTGACAAAGTTAGTATCAGAGCATAGGTTTAGAGATGTGGACCTAGGTTGTCGTATCGTGTTTTCTTTGGAACTACTGCAGTGAATTAGGTTCGGTCATGTCTTTGAAAAGTCTTCCTTGCATTAGGAATTCCACGTAACCGTTAGGGTGTCTGTTGATGTTTGTGATTTTTTGAACTATTTGTTTATTTTTGCTCCTTGATGATTGCCTTGAGCGTGAGTGGCTCCATCAATCGATGAGATCGGTGATAGTTGATCTTCTGAGCACAAGGTTCTACCCCCTATGCATCCTGTAGGTGTAGGGGTAGAGATGGATTTAGAAGGCTTGATGATCGTTGTTGACAGCAGGAATAACTGAATGAGGAGCTGATGACTTAGCATTGCAATGATGTTGCTTCTGCAATAGGAGTTTCGCATGATGCGGTGCTGATACCTTCGATCGTTCAACATATGTAATTTATTTTTCAGCCGAGAACTTGAGACATGTCAATTCTGCGTATATTCTATATTCTGAATTCTGTTGATTTCCATATCTTTTTAGCGCAGTGAATGTGAATTATTTCTTCTGTCGAGACAATATTGATAATCAGTCTTTTCAAGTTGAAGTTGTGGTTATAGTTCTAGCCCTACTACACCTATCTAGTATAAGGGTAGGTTAGAGGCAACCATAACTTAAGGGTTAAGGTAGTCATTGTAAGCAGTACAAGCATTCCTTTTGGACTTGAACGTGCAATAATTATGGCCAGGATAGCCGAGATTAATAAGAGCTTAATAGCATTTAGTCAAGTTTGGCAGTTGTTTAATATGCTTTGATGGGGGAATTGGAAAATGTCTAATAAAGACGAAGCACTCTTGTATTCCTTATGGCAAGCTGTTAGTTCTGACTGCAACACATAATTTGAGTTAAAGGGGGATTTCTAAGATACTTCCATCCACCTTTAAGGAAGGATAATTACCTGAATCAGCTATTGCACAGAGTAAGGGAAGAGCAATCAGTTGAGAAGATTACCTGTAAACTCTTTAATCTGATACATCATGCTGAAGATGTAATATAGTATAAGAGGAGACTGGTAGAATTATGTGTTACAGGATTAAGCGTAATATATTGGCATCTGAACCGAGAATTAAGGTTCAGAGAGTTATTGTGAATTCAGTCTTTTGGGTGTAATTAATCTTGATGAGATGTGAAAGGGTTGTCAAGAATATCTGGCTCTAGTTGAGTATGCTTCAGTGGAGAAGTTATCTCTCCCAGATGTTTTAATTGCCTGTGAGTTACCAGGTTTACCACTTTACAAAGATTGAATTCTGTATCGATGTGGTTCCTGATATAACTTTTATTTCAACATAGCCCTACAAATGACTCTTGTAGAGCTGTAGGAGCAATTGCAAGAGCTATATGACCAAGGTTTTGTTAGAACTTATATTTCTCTTTGGGGTGCACTAGTCCTATTGTAAGGAAGAAGGATGGTACATTGAGACTGTACATTGACTGCAGAGAGATGAACAGGGTAACAGTGAAGGATAAGTATCCTCTTTTGAGGATAGATAACCTGTCTGATTAGCTACAGGGTGCACAGTTCTTTTCTAAAGTTGATTTGAAGTCAGGTTATCATTAGTTGTGGATCAGTTTGTAGTAGTCTTCATTAATGATATACTAGTGTATTCGAAGTGAATGAAAGGGCACGTATATCACTTGAGGACTATACTACAGACACTACGAGAATGTCAGCTTTATGCTGAATTTAGGAAGTGTGATCATTGGGTGGAGAGTGTTGTTTTTCTTAGAATTGTGGCATTTAAAGATAGATTTCGAGTTGATCCACAAAAGATCAAAACAGCATCTGTGTCACGACCCAAAACAGGGGCCATGACCGGCGCTAGGGAACGGGAATTCTTTTGAATCTGGAACCCGTAGCAAGCCTAAAATAAACTAAAACATACAATAATAATAATAACAACACTTAATGCAGCGGAAATAAAAATCATAAATATTAAAATAACATTTGCACCAACTGAATTTAAATTAAATCCTCATCTCATATATATAAACCTTTTAATACAAATCCAGTTCAAATATAATACAACATCTCTTTAACACTTTAATGATTACTGTAGTGTCTAGGTAAAATAAAAATCAAGACTCAAATAAGCAGTTTACATAAAGAAGTCGGGGCGGAAGAAATCCGACGTACAGGCCTGCTACTGAGGTCTGAAGACGATGACTCTCCTGAAAAATAGTCAACGGAGGGGAGTCAGACCTCACTGAGTGAATTACTATAATATATATACATGCATACTAAATGACAATGCATACAATCAACAGTATATATCTAATATGTACATATACAGGCAAATACACACAGATGCAATAAAATCCTTTTATATATTTTTACTGAAATTCACGATTTATAAAGGATCAAATAGAACCCTAGAATATCGCGACCTCAAACAGTGTTAGACAACACTCTATCCATACAAGCTCACTTATTCCAAATATATTCACTTGTTCCATTTAGATAGTAGACTGGCCCCGAGACACTAAGTCAACCGAGCTCCAGCAATCACACCCAAATCACACCACACATCAAATAATCATATCCAATTAATATCCACAAACTGGTTAGTAATATAGCCTAAATGCTATAAGCGTACCGGTACGTACTCGGTCCTAGTGCTGCCCACTAGGTAGCACGTTCTATTGATATCCTTCATTAAAATATAAAGCATACATTCATAAAAGTAAATGATGCATGAATTTAAATGTAATAGCAACAATAACCATATATATACTAGAAATATACCAAAAGTAAACCAGGTATATTTCGAGTATATATACGTCAAATAAATCCAATCAAGTTACAAAATAAGCTAGAAATGTATTTAAAAACATTTTAAACATAAATGGTTAATAAAGCATGCATATAATTTAATATATACCAAAAATAAACCAAAAGTAAACTAAAAATAAACTTAAGTACTAATCAAATTATTTATGCATATTTAATCAAAATAAAACATACATTTCTAAATCATGCACCCTAAAGCATATATATATATATATATAAAATAGTAACTCACACTTAGTGCGCTCCTCGAGATGGGTTCGACGGGCCTGGTGCACTAGCCCTCGGTTTCAGCGCAACAAAATAAACAATAAATAACAGACATCAGAATAATCCTAACAGAAAAACCTAAAAAATCGATCTAGAATATTGGACACAGAAATAAAATTAGGGTTTAACCGGACATCACGTTTTACGAGAATTCTACCAAAAATTCGGCAGAACCTCCCCTGTAAAATGGACATCTCTCTACTCAAAGAGTAGAGCCGGCCCTGCAAAGAAACACACTTCGAAACACAGGCACAACAACTCATCCACAACCCCTCGGTCGGACTCCAAACTACAGTCTACCGACCGGGGTCCACAATCACAGAACAATTGTAAAATACCAAAAATACCCTTATATCATAGAAATTCATTTTATAAGTAAAAATTACATAATTAGCCTTAAAACACAGTAAAAACCGATAAAAACTCACTTTATTAGTAGAATCGTATATTATATATATAATTGAAAATAATTCACGAAAAATAGTTTTAATTAGTTAAAAATACTAAATAATTTGTAAAAATCATTTTTATACCTTAAATAACTATTAAAAGCAATTGAATTACATTTTTAGTCAATTTCGTGTAAAATTACCAAAATGCCCTTATTTATATAAATATACTAAAATTACTTCAAAAATTCACCAAAAATAATATAATTATCCAAAATTAATTTTCTCAACATATTTATCAATAATATCAATAATTAAACGCAATTAACCAATTAATTTCAATTAAAAACACAATTAACCTAATTTTCCAAAAATTCCATAAACTAATTAAATTCAAATTAAATACATAGAAATTCATAAAAATTCCAAATAAATTCCTATAATTCATTTAAACACCTATATTTACCATAAAACACAATTTCATAATTTATTTAATTAATTTCTGAAAATTAGAAAATAATAATAAAATATTCAAAAATACCCAAAAATCAAAATAATTCCCAAAAATTCTACAAAAATTCACACATGTAGATTAAGCTAAGGGGAACAACATTCGTGAAGTAATTTATCATGAATCAACAAGAAAAATTCAAAAAAAATAAAAAACCTAATTCGGCCAAAATGAGAAAAATTGAAAAACAAGGAATTCAAGGGAATTTGGGCTCAAACCAAAGCTAGAATCAAGATTACCGTTGCTAGAGGAGTCCAAAGACACCGAAAATGCAAAGTTTGGTGGCCGGAGGAGGAAGAAAAGTTGAAGCTTGGTGGTTCGGCCAAAAATGGCAGAAAACGAGCAAGCCGTTGCCGGAGAAGACGGCTGGGACGGCGAGGTAGCAGAGGAGAACGGTGACACGCAGGGGAAGGCACACTGACAGTCGGTGATCGGACGACGAGGGTCAGAGGGAGTGAGTTGTCGGGGAAGAAGAAGAAACCGAAGGGAAAAGAAAAGAAAAAGAAAGAAAGAAAAAGAAAGAAAGAAAAAGAAAAAGAAAAGAAAAAGAAAAAGAATATAAAAATATATGTATATATATTATAATATGGTATATTAATAAAATACTTGAAAAAATCACACACCACACATTTAATTTTTTTAATAATTTATATACTACATGAAAATAATTAAATAACAGTAAACCAAATAAATAAATAATAAAATATTAGGGTAATAAATTAAACCCTAATTAAATAAATATATACACACATAGGCTTTATTTAGTATTTTAAAAATACGTATGAGTTCATGCAATTATGGAAATTCATTTAAAATAATTAAATATAAATAGTTTACGTATCAATTTCTCCGAAAATGCAAGTCCCGGGAAAATTTTACGTAAAGCACTTAAAATAATAATAAAAAATTAAAAATCAATTTTAATTAAATAGCAACTCATAAAATATCATAAATATATACAAAAATTATTAACACTGCATATCCCGATGCAGTATTAAAATATTTAAAAATACGGGATATTACAGTCTTCCCCCCATACAAGAATTCGTCCCCGAATTTCAGAAAGAAAATGATCACAAGATCAGGAAGGAAAGAGATACGGGTAAGAAGCTCGCATCTCAGCTTCAGTCTCCCACGTATGCTCCTCAACTCTGTTGCTATGCCACAGAACCTTGACCATCGGAATTTGTTTCGAACGCAACTGTCGAACTTGATAATCTATGATCGCCACAGGTTCTTCCACAAACGTCAAATCTTCACTTACTTCCACACTGTCGGGCTGCAACACGTGTGAAGGGTCTGAGATATACTTCCTCAGCATCGAGATATGAAATACTGGATGCACTTGTGACATACTCGGAGGCAAATCCAACCGATATGCAACAGTGCCAACTCTCTCCAGAATCTCAAACGGTCCGATATATCTCGGTGCTAACTTACCCTTCCTGCCAAATCTCATCACACCCTTCATCAGAGATACCTTCAGAAAAAAAAAATCTCCAACCTGAAACTCCACATCTCTGCGCCTAGGATCCGTATAGCTCTTCTGCCTGCTAACTGTGGTCTCTAATCTGCACTTAATCACTGTGACTTTCTCTGCAGCATCCTGAACCATCTCAGGTCCAGTCAAAGCTCTTTCACCGATCTCATCCCAACTCAAAGGGGATCTACACTTCCTTCCATATAACGCCTCATATGGTGCCATACCAATACTGCTATGGTAGCTGTTATTATATGCAAACTCAACGAGTGGCAAATGATCATCCCAGCTACCTCCCAAATCCAGGACACACATCCTCAACATATCTTCCAGTGTCTGGATCGTCCTCTCAGACTGACCATCTGTCTGAGGATGAAAAGTAGTACTGAAGTCCAACCTAGTGCCCATCACTTCCTGCAACTTCTACCAAAAATGAGAAGTAAACACAGAACCTCTATTTGACACAATGGACACAAGTACTCCATGAAGGCACACAATATGCTTCACGTATAACTTCGCCAATCTAGCTACAGAATATGTGGCTTTCACAGGCAAGAAATGTGCAAACTTCATCAACCTGTCTATAATCACCCAGATGGAGTCATATCCATCCTTAGAACGAGGTAACCAACCACAAAATCCATAGCTATCCTTTCCCACTTCCACTCGGGAATAGGAAGAGGCTGAAGCTTCCCAGAAGGCTTCTGATGTTCAGCTTTCACTTATTGACACGTCAGACACTTAACAACATAATCAGCGACATCCTTCTTCAATCCATCCCACTAGTATAAGTCTCTGATACTGTGGTACATCTTAGTAACACCTGGATGTACGCTATAGGCTGTAGAATGTGCTTCCTCTAGGATTCTTCTCTTAAATCATCCACATCAGGAACACACAATCTACCACTGATCCACAACACACCATCATCATCGAGTGTGAAATCAGTGAACTTCCCTGCTCGAACATTCCCTGCAAACTCTTCTAGAATAGGATCTCGACTCTGAGCTGCTTTAATCCTATCCCTCAGTACAGATCGTACCTTAAATTGAGCTAGCAGTCCACCTGACCTACTGATCTTCATCATCAGACCTTGATCCATCAACAAATGCAACTCATGGATCAATGGTCTCCTCTCAACACTGATGTGAGCAAGACTGCCTGAGGACTTCCTACTCAAGGCATATGCTACTATATTAGCTTTACCCGGATGATATAAAATCTCACAATCATAATCTTTCAATAATTCTAACCATCTGCTCTGCCTCAGATTCAGATCTCACTGCTGAAACATGTACTTATGGCTCTTATGATCAGTAAATTTCTCACACGTCACCCCGTACAAATAATGTCTCCAAATCTTCAAAGCAAAGATCACTGCAGCCATTTCAAGGTCATGTGTAGGATAGTTCTGCTCATGCTTCTTCAACTGCCTCGAAGCATAGGCTATTACCCTTCCATTCTGCATAAACACACAACCAAGGCCAACTCTAGAGGCATCACAATAAACTGTGAACTTATCTACATTATTAGGCAAAGCTAACACTGGTGCTGTGGTCAACTTCTCCTTCAACAACTGGAAATTATTCTCACAAGCTTCTGACCACTCGAATCTAACATTCTTCTGAGTCAAGCGAGTCATAGGGGCTGTAATTCTGGAAAAATCTTGCACAAACCGCCTATAATACCCGGCTAAACCCAGAAAACTTCGAATCTCTGTAATAGAAGTCAGTCTAGGCCACTCAAACACTGCTTCAATCTTCTGTGGATCAACCTGGATACCTTCTTTAGACACTACATGTCCAAGAAAAGAAACACTCTCTATCCAGAAATCACACTTTGAGAATTTAGCATAAAGTTGATGATCTCTCAGTGTCTGCAATACAATCCTCAAGTGATATACATGCTCCTCTATACTCCTAGAATAAACCAGTATATCATCGATGAAGACTACCACAAACTGATCCACATAAGGTCTGAATACCCTATTCATCAGGTCCATAAAAGCTGCTGGTGCATTAGTCAAACCAAAAGACATCACCAAAAACTCATAATGACCATATCTAGTGCGGAATGCCGTTTTAGGAACATCGGCTTCACTAATCCGTAGCTGATGATAACCCGATTTCAGATTAATCTTAGAAAAGAACTGTGCACCCTGTAGCTGATCAAATAAGTCATCTATCCTCGGGATAGGATACTTGTTCTTCACTATCACCTTGTTTAGTTCTCTATAGTCAATGCACAGTCTTAGGGTACCATCCTTCTTCTTCACAAACAGGACTGGTGCACCTCAAGGAGAAACACTAGGTCTGATAAAACCCTTATCCAATAACTCTTGCAACTGCTCCTTCAACTCTTTCAACTCTGCAGGAGCCATTCTGTAGGGTGGCATAGATATAGGAGTAGTGCCTGGAACCACATCTATACAGAACTCAATCTCTCTGTGAGGTGGTAAACCTGGCAACTCCTCGGGAAAAACATCAGGAAACTCACAGGCAATAGGAACATCTGTGAGTGACAACTTCTCCACTGAAGTATCCCTGACCAATGCCAAATACCCCTGACAACCTTTTCTTAGCAACTTCCTAGCCGTAATAGCAGAAATAAGATTCTGAGGTGCTGAACTCCTATCACCCACAAACTTAAAATCTGCTTCATCAGGAATTCTGAAAGTCACCTCTTTATTCCTGCAATCTACCACAACATAGTGTTGAGATAACCAATCCATTCCCAAAATAACATCAAACTCCATCACATCTAACAAGATCAAATCAACGGGTAATTCTTTATCTCCCACGAGAACTGGACAACCAGAAAGAACAATATCGATGTCCAAAGAATCACTCAGAGGAGTGGCAACAGACAAAGGAAAAGCCATCCTCGAAGCTTGCCAATAAGATTTAGAAGCAAAAACGGGAGAAACAAACGAATACGTGGCACCCGGATCAAACAAAACCCATGCATCCAGGTAACAAACAGAAATAATACCTGCCACGACTGCATTGGATGCCTGAGCATCCTGCTAAGTAAGATGGAAAACTCTGGCCTGTCCTCGACCTCCCTGCTGACTGGTAGAAGCCTGGCCAACACCTCTGGCACCTCCTCTAACACCTCTACCACGACTCTACTGAGGAACAATCTGAGTGGAACTCTAATGCTGGGCTGGAGGCAACTGAAATGGCACGGGTGCAACACTAGCAATCGACTACTGTGGGAATCGCAAAATCTATGGCTACTGATATCCGAAATAAGGACACGATCTAGCCAAATGTCCTGTCTGCCCGCATCTGAAGCATGTCAATGGTGTCAGATAACACGGTCCCTGATGGACTTTACCGCAAGTCTAGCAAACACTGGTAGCTGATCCAGAACTGCGACCACTGCTGCTGCTCGAAGCACCTGACCCAAATCTGAATGATCTATGCTGACCTCCATGGCCATATCTACTGCTCCGATACACTCGCTGCTGCTACCTCTGACTCTACTGAGTCGGACCTCGCTGCTGACTACTCGAACCAACATGAAAACTCGAATATGGTGTAGTCTATAATCCACTCGACTGAACTCCCAGCTGGTAGTAATCAGGCATCGCTCCCTGCCTAACTAGCCTCAGCTCAATCTCCTTGGCTAACTCAATCACAGACTCCAGAGTAAGGCCTGCTGTAGGCATACCAGCAAATGCTGAACCCAATCCAGTGACATATGTAGTGATAGCGAAATACTGGTCTCACATCAGATCCTCTGCATATCTACCCAGCCTAAGAAACTCTCGGGTGTACTCCTCTACAGATCGATCTCCATGAGAAATACTGGTCAACCGAAGATGATAGCTCATATGGAGAGGCTCTGGACAGAATCTCCTCATGAATCTCTCTCGGAACTGAGCCCAGGTCATCGTCAACATATAGGGCTAGATCATCTGAATAAACCAGTCTAGGGCTGGTCCCTCGACAGACAACTCGACGATCATAATTCGCTGGTACTCGGTATGAGCAGTCCGAGTCCAAGTCTCGATCGCGTGCAGAAAATCTAACGGATCGAAAGTCCCATCAAACGCAATCCTGCCAACTTGGGCATAGAACAAAGCTGCCTCAGGGTCAGACATACCCTGCTGATAGGCAGGCTGAACGACTGGAGGCACAGGAACATCAAACTCAGGCTCTACAGGCTCCTCATCCTGTAACTCTCTCTGCCTACGGCGACCTGCCGCTCCTCGAGGTATACCTTTGCCATGACCTTTACGTCTAACTAGCTGCTTAAGAGGTAAAACCTCATCCTGAAAAGACTCATCATCCTCGGCCTCAACGACCGATGGAGGTAGCGGCCAAAAATGGCAGAAAATGAGCAAGTCGTTGCCGGAGAAGACGGCGAGGTAGCGGAGGAGAACGGTGACACGTAGGGGAAGGCACACTGACGGTCAGTGATCGGACGACGAGGGTGAGAGGGAGTGAGTTGTCGGGGAAGAAGAAGAAACCGAAGGGAAAAGAAAAGAAAAAGAAAGAAAGAAAAAGAAAGAAAGAAAAAGAAAAAGAAAAGAAAAAGAAAAAGAAAAAGAAAAAGAAAAAGAAAAATAATATAAAAATATATGTATATATATTATAATATGGTATATTAATAAAATACTCGGAAAAATCACACACCACACATTTAATTTTTTTAATAATTTATATACTACATGAAAATAATTAAATAACAATAAACCAAATAAATAAATAATAAAATATTAGGGTAATAAATTAAACCCTAATTAAATAAATATATACACACATAGGCTTTATTTAGTATTTTAAAAATACGTATGAGTTCATGCAATTATGGAAATTCATTTAAAATAATTAAATATAAATAGTTTACGTATCAATTTCCCCAAAAATGCAAGTCCTGGGAAAATTTTACGTAAAGCACTTAAAATAATAATAAACAATTAAAAATCAATTTTAATTAAATAGCAACTCATAAAATATCATAAATATATACAAAAATTATTAACACTGCATATCCCGATGCAGTATTAAAATATTTAAAAATACAGGATATTACAATCTGAGCGACCCAGACTGACTGAATCCATTGAGATCTATAATTTTTTGGGTTTAATTGGGTATCATAGGAAATCTAAATAGAATTCTCTAGAATTGCAGCTCCTATGACCCACATAACTCAGAAGAATGGGAAGATTGTTTGAACAGATGTTTGTTAGAACAGCTTCCAAGTACTGAAGAAGATCGATTGATATGAAGGTTACGTGAACTTTAGAGGATAAGACCTGATATCATTACAGCATTTCATCATATCATCATAGCATCTCATTACAGCATTTCATCACGACATTTCATTCTAGCATTTCATCATAACATTTCATTATATCATCTCATCATGACATTCATCATAGCATGTCATTATTACATATCATTATAGAATGATATGTTGATAGGAGATGCCCAAGTTAATGATACAGGGTTGATGTTGTAATCTGAGAAAGGGATTCTATATAAGCTGTGGAAATGAACTTGCAGTGTACATCCAGATGGTTACCAAGAATTATCACAGTATTCAGGATCAGTACTAGTGGGTTGGATTATAGAAGGATGTGACTGATTGTATTTTTAAGTATTAAAATTATCAACCGATGAAAGCTGAACATCAGAAGTCTTCTGGGAAGTTTCGATCTCTTTTGAATTTGGGTGGAAATGAGAGAGAATTGTGATAATTTTTGTGGTTGGTTACCTCGTTCGAAGGGTGAATATGATTCCGTTGGAATGACTATAGACAAATTAACTAAGTCAGTTAATTTTTGGCCAGTGGAAGCCACTTATTCAGTAGCTAAGAGGGCTAAGCTGCATATGAAACATATTGTGTGCCTGCATGGACTACCTGTGTTCATTGTATATGGTAAAGGTACAGTGTTTACCTTTCGATTTTGGCAGAGATTGTGGAAAGTAATAGACACTTTGTTGGATTTTAATACTGCTTTTCATCCTCAGACAAATGACAGTCTGAGAGGATGATCCAGACACTAAATAATATGTTGAAGATGTATGTTTTAGATCTAGAAGGTAGCTAGGTTGATTATATGCTACTTATAGAATTCGCTTATAATAACAGCTACCATAGCAGTATTGGAATGACACCACCTGAGGCTTTTATGGAAAGAAGTCTTAACTAGATATGAGATGGTTCAAAATACAGTGGAGAAAGTTGTTGTGATTAGAAGAGCAATATGGATCCTAGATGCAGAGATATGGAGTTTCAGATCGAAGACTGTAATTCTGAAGATGTCTTCGAAAAGTGGTGTGATGAGACACGTTGAACAATATAAAACTGAATGAAGATCTGAAGTTTGAGAAGGAATCAGTTATGATTGTAAATTATCAAGCTCGATAGTTATGTTCGAACTAGATTCAAATGATCAAGGTTTCGTGACGTGGCAACAAAGTGAAAGAGCTTACGTGAGAGACTGAAGTTGAGATACGAGCTTCTTACCCGTATCTCTTTCCTTCTTGATCTTGTAATTTTCTTTTTGGAATTCGGGGACGAATTCTTGTAAGGAGGGAAGACTGTAATATCCCGAGTTTTTAAATATTTTTATACTGCATCGAGATATGCAGTGTTAATAATTTTTGTATATATATTTATGATATTTTATGAGTTTGTTGTTTGTTTAAAGCTAATTTTAATTATTTTATATTATTTTAAGTACTTTACGTAAATTTTTCCCGGAAATTGTATTTTCGGGGAAATTGACATGTAAATAATTTAATACTATTTATTTTGACTAGTTTTATGAATTTGCATGAACTCATATATAATTTTAAAGTGCTAAAATAAATTGTATATATGTGTACTTATTTAACTTAATTAGAGCTTAATTAATTTCCTTAATTTTATTATTTAATTTTTGTATTAATTAATTAATTTTAAGTGTATAAATTATTAAATATAATAAAATATTTTTGTGGTGAATATCATTTGTGTGTGGGATTATATTATTATAATATATATAAGGTGGATATATATATATATATATATATATATATAGACACGTTTTTTTTTAACAAAAAAATCAAAGTTACCTTAATTACAGTTTTGCCCCTCCTTCATCTTCTTCCTCCCAAAACGTTTTCAGCCATTTTCAGCCATTTCAAGTTGGTTTTCTTTGCTGTCACTACGCTTTCCGCTGTGCCACCTTCCCTTCCAGCCATTCTTGACGTCCCAAGCTCCTATTTTCGGCGTTGTTTGGCCGAATTTTCATCAAGGAGCCAAAAATCTACTTAGCTTCGACCAAGCACTTTTCGGCCATCAAATTTGATGCTGTTAGTCTCTATCTTCTCCTTGAGCTCTGGTGAGTGTGATTCCAAGCTTTTTTTCACTTGATTTGGTCTAGAATTGCTTAGGTTTCAATTTCTTCAAATCAGCCATTTTGGGTTTTGAATTTTTTTTAGCTTTAATTTGGTTGATTCATAAAAACTTCCTTCACAAACTTTGTTCCTGGAAGCTTAATCTACATTCTGTAATTTTTTTAGAATTTTTGGAATTTATTTTAATTTTTGTGAATTTTTAATTATTTTATTATTATTTTCTAATTTTCGAAAATTAATTAATTAAATTATGAAATTGTGTTTTATGGTGATTATAGGAGTTGAAATGAATTATAGAAATTTATTTGTAATTTTTGTGAATTTTTATGTATATATTTGGAATTTATTAAGTTTATGTAATTTTGAAAAATAGGGTTAATTATGTGTTTAATTGAAATAAATTGGTAAATTGAGTATATTTATTGATATTATTGAATTATATGTTGAGAAATTAATTTTTGAGTAATTATATAATTTTTGGTGAATTTTTGAACATTTATAGTGAATATATATATAGGGGTATTTTGGTAATTTTACACTAAATTGGTTAAAAATGTAATTAAATTGGTTTTAATAGTTATTTAGGGTATAAAAATGATTTCTGCAAATTTTTAGTATTTTTAACTAATTAAAACTATTTTTCGTAAATTATTTTTAAATTATATATAATATACTATTTTTCTAAATAAATGGGTTTTTATTGATTTTTAGTATGTTTTAGGGTTAATTATGTAATTTGGATTTATAAAATATATTTTTATTATATAAGGGTATTTTTGATATTTTATAAATATTCGGTGAATTGTGAACCTCGGTCGGTGAATTGTAGTTTGGAGTCAGATCGAGGGATTGTGGTTGTAATTCTGTGTTTATTCCGAAGTGTATTTCTTTGCAGGACTGATTCTACTCTTTGAGTAGAGAGATGTCCATTTTACAGGGGAGGTTCTGCAGGATTTTCGGTAGAATTCTCGTGTTTATTTTCTGTGTTTATTTTCCCAACATATATATTACTACTATTAACTAAGACACATTATTAAACAATAATTTCAACAAAAACCCAACTATAAGCTAATTATCCAATATTGACATAATATAAAAATATTTATAAAAATTACATAAAAATCACAAAAATTATAATCTCAACACTATAATTAATAATAACCCATAAAAACACTAAATCAACAAATTTTATAATTAAATAAATTAATTTATGAAAATTAATAAAATAATAATAAAATATTCAAAAATTCACAAAAATTAAAATAAATTCCAAAAATCATACAAAAATTCATAGAGGTAGATTGAGCTTCTAGGAATAACTTTTGTGAAGGGAGTTTGCAAGATTCATCAAGATTGAGCTTAAACAAATTCAAAAACCTTAAAGCTCCATAAACTAAAAATCACAAAACTCAAGAAATAGGTGATGAAAGCTTAAACTAAGCTTAGATTCATGCTCATCGGAGTCTAGAGAGTCGATAGAGACCGGAAGCTCGAGAAACGGTGGCCGAAAGTGATGGAGGCATAATGGACGTTGGTGATAGGGACAGTGGAAGGGGAAAGCTTCTGTGTTTATGTGTCTGCATGTGTTTATGGGTATGTTTGTGTGTTTGTGTGTATATGTGCACGTGAATGTGTGTTTATATATGTGTATATGTATTGTTTTGTTTACTTATGTATATATTTTAATAATAAACTATATAATATAATATAATAATAATACCTTATAATAAATTAATCTCAACCACTCATTATAATCTATATATATATATATATATAGGTACACACACATGTCACACACATGCATAATAATATACACAATATAAAATCAACAACAATTAAAATTAATACTATTAATAAAATAATTGGATAATAAAAATAATATTGTTACGATCCAAAACAGGGGGCCATGACCGGCGCTAGGGAATGAGAATTCTTTTGAATCCGGAACCCGTAGCAAACCTTAAAAAAATTAAAAGCATGCAATATAATATAATAAATAAAATATTTATACAGTGGAAATTTAATCTCAAATATAAAAATAAATAAATGTAGCATGATATTAATTTAAATGGCAATATAAACCATATATATATCAGAAATATACCAAAAACAAACTAAATATATTTCGAGTATACATATGTAAGATAAATTCAGTTCAATTATAAAATAAACCAAAAATAAACCATATATATACTTAAAAACAATTTAGGTATAAATCAAGAATAAAACATGCATTTATTTCAAAGTATACCAAAAATATACCTAAAATATACTAATCATTTACTAAAGCAGTTTATGCATAAATCATGCAATTAAAACATATATTTCTAAAACATGCAACCTAAATACACATATATATAAAATAACTACTCACAATTGTGCACTCCACGAGAAGGGTCCGACGGGCCTGGTCCACTAGGCTTCGGTCTCGGCGTAACTAACAATCAAATCACAACACGAAATTAGAACAAATCTAACTTAACTTCTAAAGACTCGATCTAGAATTCTAGACACAGACAAATACATAATCAGACTTGATGTCACGTTTTACGAGAATTCTACAAAAAATTCGACAAAACCTCCTCTGTAAAACGAACATCTCTCTACTTAAAAAGTAGAGCTGTCCTGTAAGAAAAATATACTTCGAATATAGAATCCTCAAAACCCCTCGGTCGGACCTCAAACTGCAATTCCCACTAACCGAGGTTCACAATTCACAAGATATACACAAAATATATTAAAATTCCATAAATATCAAAAATACCCTTTATATACCAAAATATAGCAATTTACATATTTAAACATTAAAAATAATTATTTCACCGATATTTACTTGAAAACCCTAATATTAATATAATATTATTAAAAATCGATAATTCTCGATAAATTCACAAATGTTAATGAAAATTCATTTTATAAATCCAAATTACTTAATTAGCTCAAAAACATATTAAAAATTATTAAAAACCAATCTATTTACCAAAATAGTGTATTGTATATAATTTGGAAATAATTTTCGAAAAATAGTTTTAATTAGTTAAAAATAGTAAATAATTTGTAAAAATCATTTTTATACCTCAATTAATTATTAAAACCAATTTAACTTAATATTCAACTAATATTACTACAAAAATACCAAAATACCTCTAATATATAATAATTCACATAATATACCATAATTACTCAAAAATTCACTAAAAATTATATAGTTGCTCTAAAATTATTTTCTCAACATATAATTCAATAAAATCAATAATTATACTCAATTAACCAATTAATTTTAACAAAATACATATATAACCTATATTTCTAAAATTCACATAAACTAAATAAAATTATATTAATTACAAAAAAATTATAAATTAAATTCTATAATTATTTTCAACCACCATAAACACCAAAAATCACAATTTCACAATTTATTTAATTAATTTACGAAAATTAGAAAATAATAAAAAATTCACAAAAATCAAAATAAATTCCAAAAATTCCATAAAAATTCCAAAGTGTAGATTGAGCTAGTAGAATAAACTTTTGTGAAGGAATAAAGCTTGAATATCAAAGATCGAAGTTCTAAAAAATCAAGAAACAAAACAGGCCGAAATTGAAATCAAGCTCAAATCTTTACCAAATCGAGTTTTCAAGCTACAAGGAGCTTGGAGTCGGCTTCTACGGAGTTCTAGAAGCTAAACGGCATCGGAACCACCAGATTTGGTGACTGAAAATGCCTTGAAGTGAGGAGATGGGAGTTTCGGCAATTCCGGCTTCCACAGCAACCACCGGCGCCGGAGAAGGTGGAGGAGGGTGGCGGAGTAGCTGGAGAAGACGGTGGCACTCTGGGAGGCACTCTGACAGCCTCTGATCGGCGTTGCAGTGGTGAGGGGTTGAGGGGGGTAGGGCATCAGAGTGAGGGAAGGAAGAAGATGAGTTTTTATTATATATATATATATATATATATATATATATATATATATATATAATACACACAATAATAATGCATGAAAAAAAAAATTTTATTTAAATGCTATTAAAATAATTAAATAATCAAATATATATATTAAAAATTATTAATACTGCATATCCTGATACAATATAAAAATATTTAAAAACTCAGGTTATAACAGTCTTCCCCCCTTACAAGAATTCGTTCTCGAATTCCAAAAGGAGAAATACAATTTAAGGAGGAAAGAGATACGGGTAAGAAGCTCGCATCTCGGCTTCAGTCTCCCAAGTATGCTCCTCAATCCTGTTGATGCGCCATAAAACTTTGACCATCGAGATCTACTTCAAACGCAACTGCCAAACTTGATAGTCAATGATCGCAACAGGTTCTTCCAAGAACGTTAGGTCTTCATTCACTTCAACACTGTCGGGTTGCAACACGTGTGAAGTGTCTGAGACATACTTCCTCAGCATCGAGATATGAAATACCGAATACACTTGAGACATACTCGGAGGCAAAGCCAATCGATATGCAATAGTGCAAACTCTCTCCAGAATCTCGAACGGTCCTATATATCTCGGTACTAGGTTACCCTTCCTACCAAATCTCATAACACCCTTCATCGAAGACACCTTCAGAAAATTAAAGTCTCTAACTTGGAACTCCACATCTCTGCACCTAAGATCCGCATAGCTCTTCTGGCTACTAACTGCGGTCTCTAATCTACCCTTGATCATAACAACTTTCTTTGCAGTATCTTGAACCATCTCAAGTCCAGTTAAAGCTCTCTTACCAATCTCATCCCAACTCAAAGGGGATCTACACTTCCTTCCATACAAAGCCTCATATAGTGTCATTCCAATACTACTATGGTAGCTGTTATTATATACAAACTCTACGAGTGGCAAATGATCATCCCAGCTACCTCCCAAATCCAAAACACACATCCTTAATATATCTTCCAGTGTCTGGATCATTCTCTCAGACTGATCATCTGTCTGAGGATGAAAAGCAGTACTGAAGTCCAACCTAGTGCCCATCGCTTCCTGCAACTTCTACCAAAAATGTAAGGTAAACACTGAGCCTCTATTTGACATAATGGACATAGGTACTCCATGAACGCACACAATATGCTTCACATACAGCTTAGCCAATCTAGCTATAGAATAAGTGGCTTTCATAGGCAAGAAATGTGTAGACTTGGCTAATCTGTCCACGATCATCCAGATGGAATCGTATCGATCCTTAGAACGAGGTAAACTAACCATAAAATTGATAGCTATCCTTTCCCACTTCCACTCAGGAATAGGAAGAGGCTGAAGCTTCCCAGAAGGCTTCCGATGCTTAGCTTTCACTTGCTGACACGTTAGACACTTAGCAACATAATCAGCGACATCCTTCTTCGTTCCATCCTACCAGTACAAGTTTCTAGTACTATGGTACATCTTAGTGATACCTGAATGTATGCTTTAAGTTATAAAATGTGCTTCCTCAAGGATTTCTTCTGTCAAATTATCCACATCAGGAACAAATAATCTACCATTGATCCATAAAACACCATCATCATCAAGTGTGAAATCAGTGAACTTCCTTACTTGGACATTCTCTGCAAGCTCTTCCAGAATAGGATCTCCGCTTTGAGTTGCCTTAATCCTATCTTAAACTGAGCTAGCAATCCACCTGATTTACTAATCTTCATCATCAGACCTTGATCCACTAACATATGCAACTCCTGGATCAACGGTCTCCTTTATACACTAATGTGAGTAAGACTGCCTGAGGACTTTCTACTTAGAGCATCTGCTACCACATTAGCCTTGCCTGGATGATATAGAATCTCACAGTCATAATCTTTCAATAGTTCCAACCATCTCCTCTGCCTCAAATTCAGATCTCTTTACTGGAAAATGTACTTAAGGCTTTTGTGATCAATAAAAATCTCATAAGTCACCCCATATAGATAATGTCTCTAAATCTTGAGAGCAAAAATCACTACAACCATCTTTAGGTCGTGGGTAGGATAGTTTTGTTTATGCTTCTTCAACTGCCTCGAAGCATAGGCTATCACCCTACCATTATGCATTAACACACAACCTAGCCCAACTCTAGAGGCATCATAATACACTGTGAACTTGTCTTCTCCATTAGGCAAAGCTAAAACTGGGGTTGTGGTCAACTTCTCTTTCAGCAATTGAAAACTGTTCTCACAAGCTTCTGACCACTTAAATCTTACATTCTTTTGAGTCAAGCGAGTCATAGGAGCTGCAATTTTGGAAAAATCCTGTACAAACCTCCTATAATACCCGGCTAAACCTAGAAAACTCCAAATCTCTATAATTGAAGTCGGTCTAGGCCACTCAGACACTGCCTCAATCTTCTGTGGATCAACTTGGATACCTTCTTTAGACACTATGTGTCCAAGAAAAGCAACACTCTCCATCCAGATATCATACTTCAAAAATTTAGCTTAAAGTTGATGTTCTCTCAGTGTCTATAGTACAGTCCTCAAGTGATATACATGCTCTTTCATACTCCTCGAATACACCAGTATATCATCGATGAAGACTACTATAAACTGATCCATATATGGTCTGAATATCCTATTCATCAGGTCCATAAAAGTTGCTAGTGCGTTAGTCAAGCCAAAAGACATCACTAGAAACTCATAATGGCCATATCGAGTGCGGAATGCCGTTTTAGGAACATCGACTTCACTGATCTGTAACTGATGATAACCCGACCTTAAATCAATCTTAGAAAAGAACTGTGCACCCTGTAGCTTATCAAACAAGTCATTTATCCTCGGGAGAGGATACTTGTTCTTCACTGTCACCTTATTCAGCTCTCTATAGTCAATGCATAGTCTTAGGGTACCATCCTTCTTCTTCATAAACATGACTGGTGCACCCCAAGGAGAAACACTGGGTCTAATGAATCCCTTATCTAACAACTCTTGCAACTACTCCTTCAACTCTTTCAACTCTGCAGGAGCCATTTTATAGGGTGGCATAGATATAGGAGTAGTGTCTGGAACCACATCTATACAGAACTCAATATCCCTATGAGGTGGTAAACCTGGCAACTCCTCAGGAAAAATATCAAGAAACTCACAAGCAACAGGAACATCTGTGAGTGACAACTTCCCCACTGAAGTATCCCTGACCAGCTGACTGAACACCCAGCTGGTGTTCAAATGTTCCTGTTGCCTATGAGTTTCTTGATGTTTTTCTTAAGGAGTTTTCAGGTTTACCACCTCATAGAGAGATTGAGTTCTGTATAGATGTGGTTCCAAGCACTACCCCTATATCTATGCCACCCTATAGAATGGCTCTTGCAGAATTGAAAGAGTTGAAGGAGAAGTTGCAAGAGTTGCTAGATAAGGGTTTCATTAAACCTAGTGTTTCTCCTTAGGTGCACCAGTCCTGTTTATGAAGAAGAAGGATGGTACCCTGAGACTGTGCATTGATTATAGAGAGCTGAACAAGGTGACAGTGAAGAATAAGTATCCTCTTCTGAGGATAGATGACTTTTTTTATCAACTACAGGGTGCACAGTTCTTTTCTAAGATTGATTTAAGGTTAGGTTATCATCAGTTTTGGATCAGTGAAGCCGATGTTCCTAAAATGGCATTTCACACTCGATATGGCCATTATGAGTTTCTAGTGATGTCTTTTGGCTTGACTAACTCACCAACAACTTTTATGGACCTGATGAACAGGGTATTCAGACCATATGTGGATCAGTTTATGGTAGTCTTCATCGATGATATACCGGTGTATTCGAGAAGTATGGAGGAGCATGTATTTCACTTGAGGACTGTACTACAGACATTGAGAGAACATCAACTTTACGCTAAATTCTCAAAGTGTGATTTCTAGATGGGAATTATTGCTTTTCTTGAACACATGGTGTCTAAAGAAGGTATCCAGGTTGATCCATAGAAGATTGAGGCAGTGTCTGAGTAGCCTATATATATATAAAGTTTAGTTAATTTACCAAATGTGCCACTCCCTTCTCCCTTACTATCCCGACGCCCTTCCTCCCCTTTCCATCGCTGCTAATGCTGTTTCCTCACTATCGGTGTGCCTCCCGGTGTGCCACCATCACTTCCAGCCTGCTTCGCCGCCTTCTTCCTCCATTTCTGGCGTGGTTTGGCCGTTTCTTGGTTGGAAAATCGAAACTCAATCTTAACTTCGTTCACAGTGATTCTGGCCACCAAATTGGACACCGCCAGTCTCATTCTCTTCCTTGAGCTCTAGTGAGTGCATTTCTAAGCTTGGTTTCACTTGTTTTGGTCTAGATTTTGACGGTGAGCAATTTTTCCAATTCGGCCATTTTTTATTTCTTTAATTTTTTGAACTTCAATCTTGATGATTCCAGCTTACTTCCTTCACAAAAATTGCTCCTAGTAGCTCAATCTACATCCTTTAATTTTTATGGAATTTTTGGAGTTTATTTTGATTTTTGATTATTTTATTAATATTTTATAATGTTCGTAAATTAATTAAATAATTTATGAAATTGTGATTTATGGTGTTTATAGAGGTTGAAATTAATTTTAGAAATTAATTTTTAATTTTTGTGATTTTTGTTTAATTATTATGAATTTATTTAGTTTAGGTGAATTTTGGAAAATTAGGTTAAATAAGTATTTTGTTAAAATTAATGGGTTAATTGAGTACAATTATTGATTTTATTGAATTATATGTTGAGAAATTAATTTTTGAGTAATTTTATAATTTTTAGTGAATTTTTGAATGATTATAGTATATTATGTGAATTTATATATATTAGGGGTATTTTAGTAATTTGGTAATAATTTGGTTGAAAATTAAATTAAATTGGTTTTAGTAATTGTTTGAGGTATAAAAATGATTTTTACAAAATATTTAGTATTTTTAACTAATTAAAACTATTTTTCGAAAATTATTTTCAAATTATATATAATATACTATTTTTGTAAATAAATGAGTTTTTAATGATTTTTAATATGTTTTTGGGCTAATTGTGTAATTTGGATTTATAAAATGAATTTCGGTTAATATTTGTGAATTTATCGAGAGTTTTTTATTTTTAATAATATTTTAATAAAATTAGGGTTTTTATGTAATTATCGATAAATAATTATTTTTAACGTTTTAAATACCTAAATTTCTATATTTTGGTATATAAAGGGTATTTTTGGTATTTTTGAATTTCCATGTATTCTGTGTATATTTCGTGAATTGTGAACCTCAGTCGATAGAATCATAGTTTGGGAGTCCTACCGAGGGGTTGTATGGACCAGGTCCGTCGGACCCGTCTCGTGGAGCGCACAACTGTGAGTTGCTATTTTGTATATACGTGTATTAGGATTGCGTGTATTAGGATTGCATGTTTTAGAAATGTATGTTTAAATGTTATGAAATATGCATAAATAATTTGATAATTTCTTAGGTATATTTTAAGTTAAATGCATGTTTTATTATTGAATTATACCTAAAATGTTTTAAGTATATATATATATATATATATATATATATATATATATATATATATATATATATATAGTTTATTTATGGTTTATTTTGTAATTAAACTTTTTTTTTTTTTACATATATATACTCGAAATATACTTGATTTATTTTTGGTATATTTCTAGTATATATATGGTTTATATTGTCATTTTAATTAATGTCATGCGTCATTTATTTTATGAATGTATGGATTTATTTTGAATGAAGGATATCAATAGAACGTGCTACCTAGTGGGTAACATTAGGATCAAGTACGTACCGGTATGACGATAGAATTTAGGTTAAATTACTAACCTATTTGTGGATGTTGATTGGATTGATTTCACTGATGGGAGATATGATTTGAGAGTGTGATTGCTGGAGCCCAAGGCCAATCACACTGACAGTTAAACTGCTGGAGCTCGGTTGACTTAGTGTCTCGGGGCCAGTCTACTGTCCAAATGGAACAAGTGAACTTATTTGGAATAAGTGAGCCTGTATGGCTAGAGTCTTGTCTAACACTGTTTAATTTTGTGATTATTTAGGGTTCTATTTGATCCTTCATAAACGATTATTATTTTCAGTATTATATAAAATGATTTTTGCTGCATCCATGTGTATTTGCCTGTATACATATTTATTATATATACTATTGAGTGTTTGCATTTATTATTTAGTTATGCATGTATATATATTATAACAATTCACTCAATGAGGTCTAACTCCCCTCCGTTGATTTATATTTCAGGAGAGTCTTCGTCCTCAGACCTCAATAGCAGACCTTTATGTCAGATTTCTTCCGCTCCGGCTTTATTATTTAAACTGCTTACTTGATTTTATTTTGTATTCTAGACACTACAATAGTTATTTTAGTGAGTAGTATGTAATATATATGTTTGAGATTTAAATTTTAAAGGTTTGAACCGTGAATTTGTATTAAAAGATTTTATATATATGAGATGAACTTGTGTTATTAAAGAGTTGATGGATTATTATTTTATTTATGAGATTTTAATTTCCGTTGCAAGATATTTTATTTATTTTATTATTATTGCATGCTTTTATATTTTATTTTTAAGGCCTGCTATGGGTTTCGGATTCGAAAGAATTCCTGTTCCTTAACGCCGGTCATGACCCCCTGTTTTGGGTCATGACACCTGTATTGCTATAGTGTGTCTATTGTTATTTGAGGTTGCGAAAATATAGGGTTCTATTTGATCCTTCATAACTGATGATTTTTAGTATTATTACAAAATAATTTTCTTTGCATCTGTGTGTACTTGTCTGTATATATATTTATTATATATACTTTTGATTGTCTTCATTTGACATTTAGTAATACGTGTATATATATTATAACAATTCACTCAGTGTCACGACCCAAAACAAGGGCCATGACCAGCGCTAGGGAATGGGAATTCTTTCGAATCCGGAACCCGTAGCAAGCCTAAAAATAAAATAAAACAAACATGTAATAGTAATAACAATATATAATGCAGTGGAAATAAAAATCATAAATAAATATAATAATAACATATACACCAACTGGATTTAAATCAAATACTCATCTCATATATATAAATCTTTATACAAATCTAGTTCAAATATAATACAACATCTCTTTAAATATTTAATGACTACTGCAGTGTCTAGATAAAATAACACTCAAGACTCAAAGAAGCAGTTTACATAAAGAAGTCGGGGCGGAAGAAATCTGGCGTACAGGCCTGCTACTGAGGTCTGAAGATGATGACTCTCTTGAAAAATTAGTCAACGGAGGGGAGTCAGACCTCACTGAGTGAATTACTATAATATATATACATGCATACTAAATGTCAATGCACACAGTCAACAATATATATATAATATGTATGTATACAAGCAAATACACACAGATGCAATAAAATCATTTTATATATATTTTACTGAAAATCATCGTTTATGAAGGATCACATAGAACCCTATGATATCGCAACCTCGAAAACAGTGTTAGACAACACTCTAGCCATATAGGCTCACTTATTCCAAATATGTCCACTTAATCCATTTAGACAGTAAACTGGCCCCGAGACACTAAGTCGACCGAGCTCCAGCAGTCTAACTGTTAGTGTGATTGGCCCCGAGACACTAGGTCAACCGAGCTCTAGCAATCACACCCAAAACACATCTTACACATCAAATAATCATAACCAATCAATATCCACAATCTGGTTAGTAATATAGCCTAAATGCTATAAGCATACCGGTACGTACTCGGTCCTAGTGCTGCCCACTAGGTAGCACGTTCTATTGATATCCTTCATTAATAATATAAAACATTCATTCACAAATAAATGATGCATGAATTTAAATAAATAGTAACATAAACCATATATATACTGGAAATATACCAAAAGTAAACCAGGAATATTTCGAGTATATATACGTCAAATAAATCCAATCAAATTATAAATTAAGCTAGAAATATATTTAAAAACATTTTAAATATAATTTATTAACAAAACATGCATATAATTTAATATATACCAAAAATAAACCAAAAATATACTTAATTACTAATCACGTTATTTATGCATATTTAATCAAATCAAACATATATTTCTAAATCATGCATCCTAAAGCATATATATATATAATAGTAACTCACACTTAGTGCGCTCCTCGAGATGGATCAGACGGGCCTGGTCCACTAGGCCTCGGTCTCGGTGCAACTAAACAAATAATAAATAACAGACATCAGAATAAACCTAACAGAAATCCTAGAATTCGATATAGAATATTAAACACAGAATCGAAATTAGGGTTCGACCGGATATCACATTTTACGAGAATTCTACCGAAAATTCGGCAGAACCTCCCCTGTAAAACAGACATCTCTCTACTCAAAGAGTAGAGCCGACCCTGCAAAGAAACAAACTTCAAAAAATAGGCACAACAACAAATTCACAACCCCTCGGTCGGACTCCAAACTACAGTCTATCGACCGGGGTCCACAATTCACGGAACAATTATGAAAATACCAAAAATACCCTTATAATATAGAAATTCATTTTATAGGTAAAAATTACATAATTAACCTTTAAACACAATAAAAACCGATAAAAACTCATTTTATTAGTAAAATCGTATATTATATATATAATTGAAAATAATTCACGAAAAATAGTTTTAATTAGTTAAAAATACTAAATAATTTGAAAAAATCATTTTTATACCTTAAATAACTATTAAAACCAATTAAATGACATTTTTAGCAAATTTTGTGTAAAATTACCAAAATGCCCTTATATATATAAATATACTATAATTACTTCAAAAATTCACCAAAAATAGTATAATTATCCAAAATTAATTTTCTCAACATATTTATCGATAATATCAATAATTAAACTCAATTTACCAATTAATTTTAATTAAAAACATAATTAACCCTATTTTCCAAAAATTCCATAAACTTAAATAATTCAAAATAAATACTTAGAAATTCATAAAAATTCCAAATAAATTTCTATAATTCATTTTAACACCTATACTTATCATAAAACACAATTTCATAATTTATTTAATTAATTTCCGAAAATTAGAAAATAATATTAAAATATTCAAAAATACCCAAAAATCAAAATAATCTTCAAAAATTCTAAAAAAATTCATACATGTATATTAAGCTACTAGGATGAACATTTGTGAAGGGAATTTTCATTAATCAAACAATTCGAAACTCAAAAAAAATCAAAAACCCTAATATGACCGAAATTGAAAATTCAAAACCTAAGCAAATCAAGACCATTTCAGCTCAAACCAAAGCTAGAATCACACTCACTGGAGCTCAAGGAGAAGAAAGAGATCAGCGGTGTCGAAAATGGTGGCCGAAAAGTTGGTGAACGGCGAGGAGGGAAGTTTCGGCCAAAATGGGGAAAATGGGAGCTAGCTGGCGCCGGGGAAGGAGGTTAGGGGCGGCGGAGCAGCTGGAGAAGATGACGACATGCAGGGGAGGCACTCTGACAGCCGGTGATCGGAGTAGCAATGGGGAGAGGAAGATGGAGGAGGGTCGGGCTCGGGAAGGAAGAAGAAGAAGAAGAAAAGAAAAGAAAAGAAAAGAAAAAGAAAACAAAAAGAAAAAAGAAAAGAAAAAGAAAACAAAAAGAAAAAAGAAAAAAAAAGGAAAAAAAAATAAAAAAATAATTTTAATAAAATATTTGGGAAAAATCACACACCACTCACTTAATATTTACAATTTAATAATAAATAAAATAATTAAATAACAATAAAATTAATAAACAAATAATAAAATATTAGGGTAATAAATTAAACCCTAATTAAATAAATATATATACACATAGGCTTTATTTAGTAATTTAAAAATACTTATGAGTTTATGCAAATCCGTAAATATATTTAAAATAATTAATAATAAAATATTTACATGAAAATTTTCCCGAAAATGCAAGTCCCGAAAAATTTTTACATAAAGGACTTTAAATAATACACAATAATTAAAATAGGTTTTAAATACACATCAACTCTTAAAAATATTATAGTATATATACAAAAATCATTAACACTGTATATCCCGGTACAGTGTAAAAATATTTTAAAAAAATACGGGATATTACACTTAGTGAGGTCTGACTCCCTTTCGTTGATTTTTTTACAGGAGAGTCCTCATCTTTATACCTTAGCAGTAGACCTATCCGCCGGATTTCTTCCGCTCCGATCTTATTATGTAAATCACTTACTTGAATTTTATTTTGTACTCTAAACACTACAGTAGTAGTTGTATTTGATTTTGTTGAGAGTTATATTTGATTTTATGCATGTATAAGATTTTAATTCAGAGTATTACTCTGAAGTATTGTATTAAAAGTTTTTATTTATGATATATGATGTGCTATCATTTTATTAAAGGATGTTGAGGATATTATTTTATTATTTGAAATTTAATTTCCGCTGCATAAATATTTTATTTATTTTATTTTATTGCATGCTTTTCTTTTAAGGCTTGCTACGGGTTTCGAATTCGAAAGAATTTTCATTCCCTAGCGCCGGTCATGGCCGCAGTTTGGGTCGTGACAAGTCTTCATCGTTAGATCGTACTAGTAGTGCTTTACGCTGGTTTTCTTCCGCCTCGACTATTTTATGTAAACTTCATATTTAAACTTTTATTGTATTATAAAAAATTACAGTAATAGTGTTATTGTACCTATAGCGTGTTGTACCAATTTGAGATTTTGTATTAAAATATTGTATGAATATTTTATTTATGAAATAATATTTGAGTATTTATTTTTATATCGATTTAAAGTTTTAATTCTGATATATTTTATTTATTTATTACATATTGTGTTTTTATTTTTAAGACTTGTTATAATTTCTTAATTTGAAAGAATTCTTATTCCTTACCACCAGTTATGAATCTTAGTTTGAGTCATAACAGTTTAATAGAATAAATTGTTATATTTAATGGCTTAATAATAAATTTTACCTTTTAAGATGCCATATTGAGAATAACTTACTGTTAATTTATTTTATTAATTATATTAAGATAATTGGTTTGACAGTCCAATTATACATAATGAGCAAATAGTCACCATACCTGAAATCAAGTCAGTGTTATTTGCATACATATTTCACAATTTTTATATTATAATATACCTAAATTAGATAAAAGATGTACCAATTAATTACTGCAAATTTTCTTTTATTTGCCAATGAAAAATAGTTTAATGGTTATTTCTTTTTAATAATAATGTGAGGCGGAGAAAATAGACTTTTATTGTACAACATATTAATGCTTAAACCATCTATCTCTCTATTAATAAAAAAATTTATTTTAATTTAAATAAATTTTATTGACGAAAAAATTGAAGCTCTGACTTTAAAATTTATTATACAGGTTAGAATTACATATAAATGCTTGAGAATAGTAAAATAACCTTTTAAAATTGAAAACCAATGAAAATGATGAACTGGTAGAGTTGTTTCTACGCAAGAAATATCTTAAATTTAAATTATAATATATTCGGTCAGCTATTAAAATTTTTTTACCGTTTTTACGTCCATACTCACCCAAAAAAAATTAAAAACAAATAGAGCTGCCAAGTTCCTAGCCTGAAAAACTAACCTGTAAGAAGAAGAAGATAGCATAAAGCCAAAAGCTTTTTTTGGTTAGTAGACAGACAAGGCTTAAAAAGTTGTCTGCTAAAGAGACAAATTTAAAACAGATAACAGAAAATAATTAAACTAAATATAACAGATGTAATTAACTGTAAAGCACAAGCACCTGAGAGGATGAATCAGCAAACAATAAAATCAATTTCATGACATCATCACAACAGGGACATTAAAAGGGAACTAAACACGCTGATGAGGCTTGGCTTGGTATCTAAGGTTGAGACAATCTAAAATTTACGTTTTCAGTTTGAACTTTAGTAATATTACAGATGATCTCTGATTGCTCTTAAGGAAAAGAGATTTTTTGTGGGTCTCCCCTCCCGATGGTGATATTAATAACACAATACTAATAATAAAAAAAAAAAAATTAAAACACAATGATACCATTCACCTTTAAGCATCTTAAATGCAGAAAATGAACCCCCTAACACAGACACTCAGCCAACATAAAGAAAAATTCTTACCCTCTGACCCCTCTCACCACCGCTTTTTTTTTCTTTTCTTTCCTTTTCTTTTGCCTCTATCCATAATCACCAAATCTCTTGCTTTCCTCCTCTCTCCCCACTTGTTACATGCCAAATGCCATCCAAAGAGAAAGCAAATAAGCACCATTTCACCACACACATACATAACACAAACAGTCAAAAAAGGTAAAAGAGATGAAACCCAACTTTTCTTTTTTTTTCTTTTCACCCATTTCACCACATCAATCATTGCTCAAGCACAAGAAAAAATAATAATAAAATAAAATAAAATAAAACCTAAGTGGGTGACCATGAATTATGATTGACTACATGCACACACACACAAACACATCTGCTTCTAATATCCAACCATCTTTTCCCAACTTGAAAACCCAATACAACCCCACATAATAATAATAATAATAATAATAATAAGGCCATCCACTTTCTTTGATGCAGAGCAAAAACACAAAACACCCTCCATTCATTAATCATTTGGAGCTAACCACACCACTTTCAACAACATTACTTCACATACTCTCCATTGATTCATTTTGTTTTGATCTGGGTATCAGTCCATTGCTGGCAAAGATCCAAGAAACTGGCCAAAGAATCAAGAAAAGAAACAAAAAAACAAGGAAACCAATCTTTATATATAGAGAGTTTGAACCTTATTGACTGTACTCCTGGCGGCCTCAGGGCAGAAGAATAGGTGCACGGCTCTTGTGTGCTCTTGCTATGTACCGTCTTCAAGGAATAGCAACAAAGGAGAACAAAACAACAGCAAAGGCAACATCAATAATAGCAAGAAGCGAATTCTTGAAGAAAAGGAAGATGGGGTCATGCAAGAATTGCATAATAATAATGATAATGATCAATTCCAAGAGCAAGAAAAGAGCAATGGTGCAAGCAGTGGGTCTAACTCTAATTATGGGCCTCACATTGTTGAACCTATTACTACTACTACCGCTCTCAAGAGTAATCTCAAGAGAAGTACAACAGTTATTGAGGAACATAATCAATCAATCAAGGCAGAAAAGAGAAAAGTGAGTTGGCCTGATGCCCATGGCAAAGATATTGCTCATGTTCATGAGTTTGAGCCAAGGTAATTCAACAAAATTTATCTTTCTTTATACGATATTAGTTAGCTTTAATTGTTTCAGTTTGATGATTATAATCTCAGCATTATTTCTCATTAAAATAATTATCAATCTTGAACAGTGATAAGGGAATTTCATCTTTTATTTTTATTTTTTGTCTTAAGGGAGTGGTTATAATCTAAGGACTGTTTTTGTATATGGGGTAGGCTTGAATGAGTTTGTTGAGGAATAGGTGATGCAATTTTTCATTTTCTTGAATGAAATAATTAGTTGCTTGTATATTTGCATTTTACAAGTGATGATAGTTGCTAAGTTCTAAGGTCTGAAACAAGTAGGCACATGCATTTTGAACAATACTTTTTAGCAGGCACTAACTTTCACTACGTTTCTTTTTTTTTTTTTTGTCATAATCTCAATAGCATGAGTGAAGATGGGGAACTTGAAGGAGTAAGAAACTCTTGTATTTGTACAATTCAATGAAGCAAAAACTTCCAAGGTATGATGGCACCTTGCTCATTAATTATCATCTTTAGAGTTTTTATAAGTGTAGTACACACTTTGTGCTTCTTTTTTTTTTTTTTTTGAAGTTAAAAATTCATACATTGATATTTTTCTTGAATAAGTTAAGGAACCCTTATGAGTATATATATATATATATGGCAATGTTGAGATTAGGCTAGCATTCTTTGTTCATATAGTAGCTGCTGCAAATAGGGCTGAAAACCAGATTTGAAGAGAATGCATGCACACAGTTGCCTTTCTAAATGGTCATCTAACAAGGCTAGCTTCTAAAGGGTTTTAGGGCATGGGACAAAAATGTGGGTAGGAACACAAGAGTAGGAAGAGCCAGGGACAAGGGTCCTAGCAAGAGGGCATGGGGGGTTTAGCTGAAGTAATTGCGGCAAGCATGTTAAGTATATGAAAGCATTATCATGTATGTCATAAGTCATAAATGGTGAGCAAGGTGCATGTTCTCAAAGTGGCCCCTCAAATGAATAGCAATCACAACCAAATGGGTTCATAGTCGTAATAGCAATAACATAACAAAGAAGTTGATTTATTCAAGGGTAATTTTCTTTGTTATCATCTCAAGTAGCCTGTGGAATGTTTTGAAGCATATAATATCCATCTCCTATAATCTAGGCTTGCTTCTGAAGTTTGGTTTAGAGCTTCTTTCTATATATATACATACGTCAGAATCATTTATAAATTTTTTTTGTGCGTGTGGGATAATATTCTAAAGTGCACTTACAGCTTTAGTAGAGATATATTGGGTTGAGAAGATGTCACTGGATCATGTTTTGCAAAAACAGTTCAAGTGTCTCAAACTAAATGCTCAGTTGTGAATTCTATTAATCAAATTTTCAATCAACAACACTCTTATAAATAAAGAAATTTGCTGGCTTCCTTGTTGATATATATTTAGAGCAAACAATTGGCATGCAGCCTACACCTAATGAGTCCATAATGATGAAAAAGAAAAACAACTAAAAAATTAAAAACAGAGTAAAAGAAACTCCATTTCTTAGAAGAATACAAAATTCAAAAGCGCATGATACATGTTAGATCATCCTTTAAAGGGTATGACATATGCTGCATCATTAAAATGATAGAAAAGTCATCAAATACTCATTTTGAGCTTGTTGGGTCCATAGCTTATTATTGTGTTTGTTGCATGCTTCTGAGAAAAGTTCAAAAAGTATGAAACACCTTGGAATTTAAAGCATCCCATCTCCCAGAAAAGGAAAGCCAAGCCAGGATTTGTCTACTCTTAAAAGTAAAAGCTAAGCATACTTATGGCCAAGACTTGTTCTTTAGGCCTTCGTGGTGCAATATCTTCAGAGTAGACGAGAGCAAAGATATCACAGGCCAACTGAAAGTGGGGCTAAATGCATATAGAAAAATTCAACTGCCTCAATAATGCCATCAATTTCTCACATGACCACTTCCAGAAACTACAAATGCATACTCCAATACTTTATGCATCCAACAATGTCTTCTATTAAAGTTCTTTTATAATTGAGGATACTCACTGAAGCAGGTGCAATCGCATACATTACAATATTTCCTATTGGTGAATTTCCTTCTATGTATGGTGCACAAAAATTCATTTTCTTTTTATATTCATTTTTCCAATTTTCAGTAATCAGTTATCTTACAAACTTCCATTTTCTTCATATGCAGGTCAATGACGTTTCACTGTATTATCATTCTAGCAGCCTCTTACAGTAGTCAAATTATAATCCGTTTAGCAAGCTGTAGCATTAGGGAAAAATGTAGAGGAAAAAAACAAAATGTAAAGAAACCACCTACTAGTGCTTGGAGCTTGAATCTGAGTACCCAATTCACCTTTCCTCTTGATAAAAAATAAAAAAATAAAAATGCAAACAAATCATTGAGTTGAAATTGGCTCCAACTTTATGCAAGTGATAGCCCTTTGTTTCCTCAAGTTATTTTTGCATAAGCAAAGTTGTATGGTATTATATAAAATTCAGAGTAAAAAAAAAAAAAATAAGTGTAAAAATTGTCACAGGAACATAAAATTGACTCCTGGTGAAAAAAAATTGACATGAAAGCATGAAGCTGCATAAGGAGAAGTGAGATGCTAAATGATAAGCTCTACCCCCCCCAGCTGTAATTGGAACTTGATCATTTTGGTCAGTCAATATTCTAAGAGTTAAAACAAATCAGTCACATATAGAAGTGCATCAAAGCAATGAAAATGATGTACACATCTACGACAAAGGCAAAACAATTGTTGTAAGAATCACAAATATTTCTTTCTTTCTTTCTTGCTAATTTCCCCCACAATTTTGATATACCAAATTATCCCACCAAACAAAAGGGATCAATATCATATTTCCGTTACAGTATCACAACCTCATCGTCGTATGAAACACTATCTTCCCTACTTGGTACCTGCTGAGTTCTTTCTGCAAGCTAGAAACTTTCTTTTACATTTTTTTGTTGATTCGTGAAACCCAGCTTCAACTAATGATTCTGACTTCTCACTTTCTTCGATTTGTTCTTCTCCTGCATCTTCTTTTTCTTTGCTTCAGCTGAAATCCAATTATAATCTGGAGGGATAACAAATGGGTCCTGAATGTTCTCTATCCTACTGCTAGACCCACCAGTCGACGAAATAGGGCGGTAAGGAGCTTTTATCCACTGAAACCAGGATGAACTTGAGGACTGAGTCACTGCTGGGCTCTCCTGACAAGCAGTAGGGCTTGAAGGAGGTGTTGCAAATTCATCCAGTGGCTGTAGTTCTTCAAACTTTGTAAATGTAACCAGTACTCTGATGGTGGGAACTACTGGGATAGCAACCTGAAAATGCAGAGGGGGTGATCAGAAAACATTCTAAAAGGGGAAAAAGAAAAGGACACTAGGTTCAACAATAATTCTATGAATTGTGATGCAAGTTATTCTATAATCTCACAAGTCATAACAGGATAAATTACAAATCTCCTATGCATCGAAGAACAAAATGTAATGTAGTTGGATTACTACCAGAATCAGGAAATGCACATAACCATTAATATTACCAAAAAGGCTAAGCCAAATATATATATATATATAAAGTCAGTTGATTATCAGCAAATAACCCCCATTTGTTGAACAGATGGATCCCAGTTGAGTTACTAACATAACCTAGTCCATACTAAGCTAACCAAGGGCATGGTATTTTTTTTTTTTTGCCTTTTTACCGTGTCCAATTTTTACTATGTGCAAAAATTGAGGCGATGTGCAACTTCCACATGTTGGGTATGACATCAGATTGACTAACTTTTTTCCCCCTTCAAATCTATTGCCAGTCTAGTCTATTATTCTCCAACCAGTATGAGCACTCTGACTCAAGAAATGTCACCTTAACTTGACACAGACCTTAAAAGCCATCTATGAAGCATGCTTAGGGTCAGTACTACAGTCCCAAGTCTCAAAATCATTTTCCTGATGATCATTGCTATCCCTACTATTACATTCCTATGAAGGTTCCAAGTACACCTAACCATAAAAGGAAAAAAATAAACTTTATCCTTTAAAAAGTTTCAACCTCAATAAGACATCTCTTTCAAGTTAGATTGGTGCAATCATCCCCTCTAAAAAAGTGCAAAAGTTATAAGTGAAGCATATAAGCCCCATATTGTTTTATGCTGCTTTGAAATAGATACAGAAGCCAGACTTTCAAGCAAACTCCTTTACCATCCTTCAAGAAAGACAACAAAATTTAAAAGCGATTTCAGAACAGATACATTAATAAACAGCACTTCCATAGGGAAAAATCTCTCCATGCAAGTCAGATCAGGTTCTTTTGAAGTTGATTTCTCTAAGGTCATACTAGCTTGTTATAATTACTTAATTATGTTGGTGACTTTTCCTTGAATTGCAAATATTGTGATAACTAGACTAGTTCAAAAAAGAGAAGCTGGAAAATATGGTTCTGAAAGCACAGGCATATCATATTCCACTCACAAAGGCTTCATGCAGTCAATGTTGGTCCCCCTATGGGTAGCATGTCGTTATCTTGGTTATTAAGGCAACTGAATGATTTTTGGGGTCCAAGAAATGGCAAATGCCATTATAGAATCTTACATGGTATTATCATGCCCAAAGAAAATGAGTAAAAGAGTTTCTCGCAGCATCGAACTCGCTTCAAGATTTATAATCTGTTCTTAAAAACAGAGAACTCTAACATATGAATTCTAGCAAACAAAACCAATTTAGACATATGCCCGGAATTCTAAAATGTTCAGATTATTTCAGTTAAGTGGATGATAATTTGAACTCCAACAAGTTTATTAGAACTAGACATATAATTCTGGAACTCTGGAGTAAGGCCATCATAGTTTGAGTGCACATCTTAAGTCAAGATCAAGTTTATATGCATGGTTATAGATTGGCAAAAGATTAAACATGCACACTTATGTAAGCTATAGACTAGGGTTAGTTATCCATCTGAGCAAGAAGAGATGCCAATCTTTGACCTTCATTCTTATCACAATTAAGAAAATTTACACATGGAAGCCAAAAAAGCATCACCCTTCAATTGTTCACATATCCAAGCCCAAAGCTCAGAGCCAGAATTGGATATGGCTACGTACATCTCAAAATTTTGATCCTACAAGATTTTTATAGCTCGCTAAAGCTTAAAAGAGAGCACTCAGTTTCAGGATGTTCTGCAGGTGGGCAAGGGACCAACCAGACAAGTTTGTATAAACTCACAAAGAATATAATGGTATGATCAAAATTTAACAGAAATAAGGAAACATAATTTGGTGTCATAATGATGGGTGAAAAAAAAATGTAATCAAACAACAACAAGAAGACAATTTAACTAACTAAAAGCAGCTTGTTCAAAAACAATTCAGTTGTAACACTGCAAAGTGGATGGAAAAGAAATTAGTGTACCTTCACAGGAAAGGTTCCCATTGGAAGTTTTGTTGTGAGGAGCTCTCTTAAACGACGAATTGCCTTAACCTTGTTTGCTAGAATGTCGAGCAGTGGAAGAAGTTCTTCAGTTTGTAATGGGAAGTTAGGGGAAAGCCACAAAGTAGGCCTCAATCCCTTCTTATATTCATTCTCGCGGCTTACCTCCTTGCGTCTGTTATTGTTTTCAGAACTCAGAGAAGTAGATGTCTTGGTATCTCTTCCTTTCCTGTGCTCATCTCTCACAACTATCTCAACAGAATGTCTTCCTGGTTTAATTTGATTTTGAGATGGAGAGTCACCCAGTAAATCACTCACTTTCTCATCCACAGAAAGAGAACTTCTTGGTGGAACAATTTTCTTCTGCCCTTCAGCTTTAGCATCTCGTTTTCTCCATCCACCAAACCATCCTTTCTTTTCCTGCTTAATCTCTCCATTTCGACAACCGTTTCCATCTTCTATGGGAATGTCCCTGTCCCTTTGGTCATAACAGCTATGACGATGAGCGATGATTACATCACCATTTTCATTGGCCAATTCCGACGAATCCAGTTTAAGTGCAACTTCGAGTTGCCTTCTTTCTTCTTCTGTCAAAATGTCATTGAGCTCCTCACTCTCTGTTTCATTCTCATTGCAAGATGAGAAGAATTCATCATCTGTCATAGCCCCAGGGACCCTTCTAGATTTAATACTAACAACCACATTGTGCATATCATAGACCTTTCCCTTCCATGGCCCCACCATTTCTGTTTTTTCCTGCCGTCTCCATGTCAGTTGTGGCAAAAGAACTGCCTGAGTCACATCAATTCCTGGCCTAAAAATATTAGTCTGAGACATTGCAGCCACTTCTTGCCGAATCTCTTCTTCAGTTGCTGGAGCACCAGCACCATCCAAAGCATTCATCACCTCCTTATCCTTATGTGAGATCATGCAAAGTGAGCCAGGAGGAACTTTCCCATCCTCAGACCCATCACCAAGGAAAAGAATGCTCTGGTCGGAACGCTGAATCCTAAAACCATCAAAGCCAGCCAAAGTCATGTCCGCCCTCAAATTTGCACCCCTCTTCCAAATCTTGTAAGTATCTGAAGGAGCAATTCTTGAAATGAAAGGTATAACAGAACTCTCAAAATGGAAAGTAATTTCCATATAGAAGTCTCTCATCCTTCGCATGGTTGCCACCAAACGAGGCAACCTCCTGCACCATTTTGCCCATGCCAATGGCTGGTAATGCCTAACTATGACCATTGCTAGCCCCTCTTCTCTATTGCAAATGGCTTCTTGAAGTGAACTCCATCCCTGCTCATTCTGCAAACTCCAATCTGCGCCAGCAACCATAAGCATCTCAGTTGCAGTCTCATCACCCAATTTGACAGCCAAGTGAAGAGGAGTGTCACGGTTAGGTGCATCTCGCCTGTCAACCACAGCAGAGATGGCTTCAGCTTTCTCTTCCTCAGCCATTGAAACAGCCTCCGTCCGAATCTCAGCAGGGTCGCAGAGTCTTGGAAGGCCAGCAAGTATCTTCCTGAGACTGGCATAATCTCTTGTTGCAATGGCCTTATGTACAGGACTATGGGCATATTTTGAAATATCAATCCCTGCCATGCCTCAGGTGTGTATTAAAGGTCAAACCACACCAATAATATACACAATCAAAACCGCAATTCAATCATCTTGCACCCAAAACTTGATTGTGTATGATTGATAATCACTGTCCAAAATCATAACCTAAAATCAAAAAGTAACATAATCAACACTCATCAAATATTTGCCCCAATAAACCATGGAATTTCAACAGAACGGAACGAACCCAGTTCAAAACCATACAGCAAGACTATAATAAATATTAGAAATATCTGAAAAAGAACCGAAGAGACGCAGTCCAAGTTACATCAACGCAGTTCAAGAAAATAATACAGAGACAAAGATAGCAGCAGCAATCATCAAGAAACACCAAAAAAAAAAAAATTTGAGCGTCCCAAAGCAGGGAAAGAATCCAAGAAACCAAGAAATCTCACCTTCTTATTATTCTTCTATTCTATTTGCTCTCCTCTCTATCTCTTCAAAACCCAAGATGCTGCACAAAGAGACTCAAGAACAAAACAAAACCCAATAGAGATAGATCCTTGTGATCCAATCCAGATCAGACAAACCCAAGAACATGCATGTGGGGGTGTGAAACAATCTTTGAAAAGAAATAATTATTAAAAAAGATTTACAATGGAAAGGCAAGAAGAAGTGGGGGAATCTTGTAAAGAAATAGAAAAGGAACAGAAACAAGAAAGGAATTCAAGAAAGTAACAAAAACCCATCAACCAACCCAACTCCTTCAAAAATATATATATATATATATATATATGAAACTAGTGAAAAAATCAAACAAAAAAGGAACAAAATTGCTTATGTATTGCAAAAAAGTAAAAACCCAAAAGAGGAATCAAAAGTTAAGCTCTCTACTGCTGCAAGTAATTTTCTAAGACAGAAAGCAAAGTTTCCAAAGAAATATAGAAAAAAGAGTTATAAAGTGGGCACTTTTAAAGGAAGGTAAAAATGGTTGTTTAGTTAATGTGACAGGAGAGCACGTAGCAAGAAGAAGAAGATTAAAAAAAAAAAGTGCGTGTATGTGTATATTAATTATATGAGGGGTAATAATAATAATAATAATAATAACTGTATTGGAGCAAATAATAATTCATAGATATTTTTGAAAGACTAATAATTCATAGTTGAAGTATAAAATTAATATAATAAAAAATTACAAATACCCGCACCATCTTCAGCTGATAGAAAATTCTTTAGTTATTTAGAAATATTTATCAGTCTTATAATATGTAAAAATTGATTAGTGATATTTTAAAAAATAAATTATCAATTAATAAAAATTTTGACATAAAACACAAAGGATTTAAATACAAAAGCAATATCTTTTGGTAAATGAATTTTTTATTTTTAATTTAAATTTTGAATGTTTTAAATCTTTTGCATCTATTAAGTAATTTTTGTACAAAATGGATTAATTAAGTAATTAATTGAAATCATAAAGGTGTAAATGTGAAAGGGAGAGACGGGTCATAACTCAAAGGATAACAACAGGTCACACAGAAGAGAAGAAGAATAGTCCAAAATTGGAATTGGCCAAAAGGGCAGCGTGTGGGTCTCATGAAATTTGGGAACTTGCTTTCCTATTTCCATAATAATTTTAAGAATGGAAATTAGATTTTCAGTATTTACTTCAGATTTTTTTTTTTTTTTGTTTTTTAAAAGATGAATTATTAATTCTCATTTAATAAACTATTGCCTCATTAAATCCAAAATTTTACTCTCATTAATCTTATTTTAAAAATTAAAATTACTATTTATATATTTTTTTCAAATTAATGAGTTATATTAATTCGCATTAATTAGCACCTACCATGATTTTTTAATTATGAATTTTTTTCAAATAATTTTCATAAATATTCTCTTTTAAAAAACAGAAGAGAAGTTTTGAAAAAAATTAGATTTTGTAAAAGTTGTTTATAATGAGACATTTTTATCGGATCACGTATTTAATAGTAATGTTTTGCACATTATAATGAGAAAATAAATTTTTTGCACATTATATTCTATTAATTGTTTACATTAATAATTTTATTTTTTTTAAACATTGGTAGGAATGTTCTAGTTTTAGTCTTTTTTTTTTTTTTTTAACAAATGCAAGCAATTTTGAGTTTCTGATAGCATTTTTTTTTTTTTTTGAAAACCAAAATTCATTGACTAGAAAGAGCCTAAGCTCAAATACATCCAGCTAAGAAAGTCACCCGATTTACTCGTACTAACAAGGTAGAATGTATGAGTAAAAATTATGACTATCCTATGAAAGTAGAAGCAAAGACAAAATATCTAGCAGCAAGGCAATGCTGGATGAAAAACACAGAAAGGATAATTAGTTAGAGGCAGTATAAGCTTCAATGGAGGAAGACGACGCATTGATTGTACTAGCAAGATTCTTCATTTTATATCTCTTGATTTTCTTGCTGGTAGCATGAGTGCCCAAAGCATAGGTGAGTTGCTTAGCACCGTCCTTAGACACATTTCCTAGCAAAGATTCCATGTTAAGCATGACAGTCTCAAGTTTCTCAGCCAAAGAGAGAGCAGTATGGCCTGGCAATAACTTCATCAGCCTTAATATGTTTGGTCTTGGAAGAGGGCTCTAGCTGGGCTTGGGCTTCATTATGAGTTTGTGTCACGACCCAAACTGAGGAGTTATGACCGTTGTTAGGAAATAAGAATTCTTTTGAATCTGAAATGCGTAGTAAACCTAAAAAAATAAAAACGCATGCAATAGTAATATAAAAATACGATATAATTTAAAACTTAATTCAATATATAAAAATAAATATATAAATGTCATTTCATAAATAAAAATATTCATACAATATTTTAATACAATTCTCAACATAAAAAATAACACACTATTGATATAATAACACTACTACTGCAGTTTTATAGAATATAATAAAAGTTTAAATATGAAGTTTACATAAAATAGTCAGGGTGAAAGAAGACTGACGTAAAGCATTACTAGTACGGTCTGATGAGAAAGACTCTCCTAAAAAAAATGGTTGAAAGGGGGTCATATGTTACGACCCAAAACAGGGGCCATAACCGGCGCTAGAGAACGGGAATTCTTTCGAATCCGGAACCCGTAGCAAGCCTTAAAAATAAAAACATGCAATAATAATAATAACATAAATATAATCACTCGCATCGGAAATAAATTTCATAAATAATAAAATAATAATCCACCAATGGATTTTAAATAAACAACTCATCTCATATATAAATAATATCTTTTAAATACAAATCTCAGTTCATATCTTTAAAATACATATCTCATACAAACATAATACATAAATATCCCAACTGACTACAACTACTGCGGTGTCTAGATTATAAAACAAACTCAGGTAAGCAGTTTACATAATAAAGTCGGGGCGGAAGAAATCCGGCGTATGAGTCTGCTACTGAGGTCTGAAGACGATGACTCTCCTGAAAAATAATCAACGAAGGGGAGTCAGATCTCACTAAGTGAATTGTTATAATATAATATACATGCATAGCTAAATGACAATGCACACATTTAATAGTATATATAATAAATATATATACAAGCAAATACACACAGATGCAGTAAAATCATTTTATATATTTTACTGAAAATAATATCCATTTATGAAGGATCAAATAGAATCCTAGAAAATTGCAACCTCAAACAGTGTTAGACAACACTCTAGCCATACAGGCTCACTTATTCCAAATAAATTCACTTGTTCCATTTGGACAGTAAACTGACCCCGAGACACTAAGTCAACCGAGTTCCAGCAGCCTGATTGTCAGTGTGATTGGCCCCAAGACACTTGGTCAACCGAGCTCCAGCAATCAGACTCCCAAATCACATCTCACATCAAATAAATCAATCCAATTATAATCCACAAATAGGTTAGTAATATAGCCTAGTGCTATCGGCGTACTGGTACGTACTCGGTCCCAGTGTTGCCCACTAGGTAGCACGTTCTATTGATATCCTTCATTTTTTTATATCAAACATACATTCATAAAATCAATGGTGTATGATATAAAATAAAATAGCAACATAAACCATATATATACTAGAAATATACCAAAAATAAATCAGGTATATTTTAGGTATATACACGTCAAATAAATTCAATTTATTTACAAAATAAACTAGAAATAAACCATGAATATACCTAAAAATATTTTAAGAATAATTTATTTATAAAACATGCATATAGTTTAAAATATGCCAATAATATACCAATAATACACCAAAATAAACCTAAGCAATAATTAAATCATTTATGCATAATTTACTAAAATAAATCATACATTTCTAAAAACATGCATCCTAAAACATGTATATATAAAAGAACAACTCATTGTTATTGCGCTCCTCGAGATGGGTCCGATGGGCCTGGTCCACTAGCTCTCGGTCTTGGTGCAACTAAATAAACAAATGATAGCATGAAATCAGAATAAATCTAACGGAAGTTCTAAAGACTCGATCTAGAATCTTAAACACAGAATTAGAATAAGAATTCGACTGGACATCACGTTTTACGAGAATTCTACTAAAAATTCGATAAAACCCCCCTTGTAAAACGGACATCTCTCTACTCATAGAGTAGAGTCGGTCCTGCAAAGAAACACACTTCAAATAGAATTAGGCTCACAATCCCTCAATCAGACTCCAAACTATAATTCACCGACTGAGATTCACAATTCACAGAATAATTACATAAATACTGGAAAATACCAAAATTCCCTTCAATACTCAAAATATAGCAATTTATATATTCAAACGCTAAAAATATTTATTTAACCGATAAATACACAAAAACCCTAATTTTAATAAAATATTATTAAAAATCAGTAATTCTCAATAAATTCATAAATATTGACCAAAATACATTTTATAAATCCAAATTATATAATTAACCTTAAAACTTACTAAAAATCGATAAAAATCATTTATTTAGAAGAATCGTATATTAGATATAATTTGAAAATAATTTACGAAAAATAGTTTTAATTAGTTAAAAATATTAAATAATTTGTAGAAATCATTTTTATACCTTAAATAACTATTAAAACCAATTTAATTACATTTTTAGCCAATTTAGTGTCAAATTACCAAAATACCCCTAGTTACGTAAATTCACTAAAATTAATAAAAAATTCACCCAAAATAGTATAATTACTAAAAATTAAATTTCTCAAAATATAATTCAATAATATCAGTAAATATACTCAATTAACTAATTAATTTAAATAAAACACATAATTAACCTAATTTTCCAAAAATTACATAAACTAAATAAATTCCAAATAATTATATAAAATTCACAAAAATTACAAATAAATTTCAAAAATTCATTTTAACACCTATAAACACCATAAAACACAATTTAATAATTTAATTAAGTAATTTTTGAAAATTAAAAAATATTAATAAAATAATAAAAAATTCACAAAAATCAAAATAATTCCCAAAAATTCCACAAAAATTCACAGAGCTAGATTAAGCTACAAGGATCAATTTTTGTGAAGAAATATTGCATGAATAAATCAAATTGGAGCTCAAAAAAATTGAAAACCCTAAATGGCCGAAAATAATAAATCAAAACCTAGGAAAATCTAGACCATTTCAAGTGAAACAAAGCTTGGAAATGGACTCACCGGAGCTCAAGGAAAAGATAGAGACCAGTGGTGTCGAATTTGGTGGCCGGAAAGTGCTTGATCGACGATGACTTCAAGTTTTGACTTCGCGGTCAAAACAGGGTGAAACGACGTCGGAGAAGAGAAGAGATGGTGGGGGAGCTGTTGGCTAGGAAGGGTGGAGCTCAGGGTGGCACACTAATAGCTTGAAAATGGGAGTTGCAGCGGCGGTGGCGAAGGGAGCGCATTGAGAACGTTGGAGAAGAAGAGTGGCATGAATTGTAAATAAGGGAAACTTTGTTTTTAAGTAATTATATGTATATATATAACTATATTTTATATTATTATAATATATATATATATATATATATATATATATATATATATATTATATTCAAATTAATACACACCACATATTAAAATAATAATATTTACACATATACATATATAACACACATTATTTATTAAAAATGTACAATATAAATTTAATTAATATAAAACTATATAACATAACTTAATTATAAAATAAACCCTAATTTAACTTTAAATGCATGCACTAACATGTATTTTATTTAGCACTTTAAAATCACGTATGAGTTCATGCAAATTCATAAAACTGTTTAAAATAGTTAATATTTAATTATTTACATCTTAATTTTTTTGAAAATAAAATCCTCAGGAAAACTTTACGTAAATAACTTAAAAATAATTAAAAGTAATTAAAAATGACTTTAATAAATAACAAGCTAATTAAATAATCAAATATATATATATATATATATATATATATATATATATATATATATATATATATATATATATATATATATATATATATATATTTTTCACACAGATGTTGAAATCCACTTATATATATATATGTAATAACCCTAGTTTTTAAATTATTTTACTATTTTGTGATTAATTACTATCATTTTATGTTTAATTAAATTTTCTACGTAAATATATTATTTTGAAACTTATTATTTTGGACATTTAATTTGCGTTATTTATATTTACTATTTTTGGATAGTATTATTTAATAATATTTAATTTAATGCATCATTATTTCTACTATTTTTTTATTATTAAATTATTTTATTATTTGTATTATTGTTATACTAATTCATTAGTATTATTATTATTTAATGTTAATTTATGTTATGTATATTACATGTGTGTGTTTATATATATGTGTGTATATATATATAAGTGTGAGATATTTATTTATTGTGTGGTGGAGTTTTTTTTTGACTAAAATTATATTATATGATATTATAATATATAGTTTCATTATAAAGTATAAGACATATATACAAACACACAAAACACATACACTGCACAAAAAAAAAAAAATGCAAACCACCCTGTAACCCACCTCCCTCCTCCACGCATCGTTTGATTTTTCCACTGTCGATGTGCCTCCTCGATGTCTAGCAAGCTTTGCCACCTTCCAGTCGCTTTCGCCACCTCCTCCTTTGTCACGACCCAAAACAAGGGCTATGACTGGCGCTAGGGAACGAAAATTCTTTCGAATCCAAAACCCATAGCAAGCCTTAAAAATAAAAGCATGCAATATAATATAATAAATAAAATATTTGTGCAGCGAAAATTAAATCTCGAATATAAAATAATTTCTCACTTCCTTTAATAACATAAATCACATCTCATATATAAATAGAAATCTTTTAAGTACAAATCTTTCAGAGTAACACTCTGAATTTAAAATCTCATACAAGTATAATTCAAAAACAACCCACAATAGATTTAAGTACAACAAGTACTACAGTGTTTAGAGTACAAAATAAAACTCAAGTAAGCGATTTACATAATAAAGTCGGAGCAGAAAAATCCGATGGACAGGTCTATTACTGAGGTCTGAAGATGAAGACTCTCCTGAAAAATATCAACAGAAGGGAGTCAGATCTCACTGAGTGAATTATTATAATATATATACATGTATAACTAAATGTCAACTACAGACACTCAATAGTATATATAATAAATATATATACAGACAAATACAGACAGATGCAAAGAAAATCATTTTATAATGAAAACCACCAGTTTATGAAGGATCAAAGAGAACCCTATATTTTCGCAACCTCAAATATCAATAGAACTCACTTAAGCCATACAGGCCCACTTAGTTCCAAATAATTCACTTAGTTCAACTAGACAGTAGACTAGTCCCGAGACACTAAGTCAACCAAGCTCCAACAGTCTGACTGTCAATATGATTAGTCCCGAGAAACTTGGTCAACTGAGCGCCAACAATCACAATCTCAATCTCATCAATCTCAATCATATCAATCATGTCATATTTCCTCAAATAAGTTAGTAATTTAACCCTATGATCTATCGCATCGGTACGTACTCGGTTCTAGTGTTGCCTACTAGGAAGCACGTTCTATCGATATCCTTCATTTATGTTAAAACATACATTCAAAAAAATAAATGGTGCATAATGACATTTAAAATAAATAAATAAACCATATATATACCAGAAATATACCTAAAATAAACTAAATATATGTCAGGTATATATACGCATAATCACTCAAATAAATCATGGAATATATTAAATTAAACCAATAATATATTTAAAAACAAGCTAGATTTAATTAAAAAGGAAAACATGCATTTATTTCATAATATACCGAAACTATACTAAAAGTATACCTAAAATATACTTAAACATTCAAACAGGCAATTATGCAAAAATATGTATTTAGAACATAGAAGTCTAAAACATGCAACCTATATAATATCCCGAGTTTTTAAATAATTTTAAACTGCATCGGGATATGCAGTGTTAATAATTTATATATATATTTATGATTATTTAATTAGTTTGTCATTTATTAAAGTCATTTTTAAATTAATTTGAATTATTTTTAAGTCCTTTATGTAAAATTTTCCCGAGAGTTTTATTTTCGGGGAAATTAGAACGTAAATAAATAAATATTAATTGTTTTAGACGGTTTTGTGAATTTGCATAAGTCCATGCATGATTTTTAAGTGTCAAATAAAAATATATACGTATACATGCATTTAAATTAAATTAGGGTTTATTTTAATTATATTATATTATATTATATAGTTTTAATAATAATTCAATGTGCATATATATGTATATGTGTATATATATTATTATTTGAGTGTGTGGTGTATATTAATTTGGGTATAATATTTACATATTAAAATAATATAAAATATAGATATATATATACATATATACATATAATATATTTTTCAAAACTAAAAGTTCCCCATAATTACAATTATGCCATCGTCTTCAACCTTTAACACCCGAAGTCCCTCTCCCCTCCCTCCGCTGCCGGATGCCGTTCCCTCACCATCACTGCGCTTCTCAGTGTGCCACCTCCATGTCTAGCTTCCTCTGCCGCCTACTACCTCCTTCTCCGGTGCCGTTTGGCTTGATATTGGTCGAAAACCCGAAACCCATTTTCAACTTCGTTCTCCTTCGTCCGGCCACCGTTCTTGATGATTCTGGTGTGGTTTTGCTCCTAGAACTCCCTAGAAGTTGATTCTAAGCTCCTGGAAGCTTGAAAACTCGATTTGGTAAGGATTTAAGCTTGATCTCATTTTCAGCCATTTGAGTTTCTTGATTTTTTTGAACTTAAATGTTGATGATTAAAGCTTAATTCCTTCACAAAAGTTGCTTCTAGTAGCTCAATCTACATCCTATAATTTTTTTGGAATTTTTGGGAATTATTTTGATTTTTGTGAATTTTTTATTATTTTATTAATATTTTCTAATTTTTATAAATTAATTAATTAAATTATGAAAATTGTGAATTATGGTGTTTTTAGGTGTTGAAATGTATTTTTGAAATTTATTTGTAATTTTTATGATTTTTATATAATTATTATGAATTTATTTAGTTTATGTGATTTTTGAAAAATTAGGTTAATTATGTGTTTTATTGAAATTAATTGGTTAATTGAGTATAGTTGTTGATATTATTGAATTATATGTTGAGAAATTAATTTTTGAGTAATTATATTATTTTTGGTGAATTTTTGAACAATTATAGTGAATTTATATATAGTAGGGGTATTTTGGTAATTTAACACTAAATTGGCTAAAAATATAATTAAATTAGTTTTAATAGTTATTTGAGGTATAAAAATGATTTATACAAATTATTTAGTTTTTCTAACTAATTAAAACTATTTTTCGTAAATTATTTTCAAATTATATATAATATACTAATTTTCTAAATAAATGAGTTTTTATCGATTTATAATATGTTTTAGGGTTAATTATGTAATTTGGATTTATAAAATGAATTTTGGCTAATATTTATGAATTTATTGAGAATTATTTATTTTTAATAATATTTTATTAAAATTAGGGTTTTTATGTAATTATCGATTAAATAATTATTTTCAGTGTTTTAAGTACCTAATTTGCTATATTTTGTTATATTAAAGGGCATTTTCAATATTTCTAGAATTTTCATGTATTCTATGTTTATCTTGTGAATTGTGAACCTCGGTCGGTAGAATTATAGTTTGGAAGTCCGACCGAGGGGTTGTGAGACTGTGTTTATTTGAAGTGTGTTTCTTTGCAGGACTGGCTCTACTTTCTGCATAGAGAGATGTTCATTTTACAGGGGAGATTTTGCTGAATTTTTGGTAGAATTCTCGTAAAATATGATGTCCGGTCAAATTCTTATTCTGATTTTGTGTCCGATATTCTTAAATCGAGTCTTTAGGAATTTTGATAGATTTATTCTAATTCCGTATTGTCGTTTGTTTGTTTAGTTGCACCGAGATCAAGGCCTAGTGGACCAGGCCCGTCGGACCTATATCGAGGAGCGCAATAACAGTGAGTTGTTATCTTATATATACTTATATTAGGATTGCATGTTTTAGACATGTATGATTTATTTTATAAATTATGCATAAATGGGTTAATTATTGCTTAGGTTTATTTTTGGTATATTATTGGTATATTTTAAATTATATGTATGTTTTATTAATGAATTATTCTTAAAATGTTTTTAAGTATATTTATAGTTTATTATATAATTAAATTGAATTTAATTGACGTATATATACTCGAAATATAGTTGGTTTATTTTTGGTATATTTCTAGTATATATATGGTTTATATTGTTATTTTAATTAATGTCATGCATCGATTATTTTAGGAATGTATGAGTTTATTTTTAAATGAAGGATATTAATAGAACGTGCTACCTAGTGGACAATACTAGGACCGAGTACGTACCGGTACGACGATATATTTTAGATTATATTACTAACCATTTGTGGATATTGATTGGATTGATTTATATGATGTGAGATGTGATTGCTGGAGCTTGGTTGACCAAGTGTCTCGGGGCTAGTCACATTGACAGTCAGACTGCTGGAGCTCGATTGACTTAGTGTCTCGGGGCCAGTCTACTGTCCAAATGGAACAAGTGAATTTATTTGGAATAAATGAGCTTATATGGCTAGATTGTTGTCTAACACTATTTGAGGTTGCGATCTGTAATATCCCGTGTTTTTAAAATATTTTTACACTGTACCGGGATATGCAGTGTTAATAATTTCTGTATTTCATACGATATTTTTATGAGTTGATATGTATTTTAAACCTATTTTAATTATTGTCTATTATTTTCAGTATTTTACGTAAAATTTTCCCGGGACTTGTATTTTCGGGGAAATTTTCACGTAAACAATGTATTATTAATTATTTTAAATGTATTTACGGACTTGCATGAACTCATACATATTTTTAAATTATTAAATAAAGCCTGTGTGTGTATAATTATTTAATTAGGGTTTATTATTACCCTAATATTTTATTATTTATTTATTATTATTTAATTATTTTATTTATTATTAAATTATTAAAATTTATTATTTTATTATTATTTATTTATTAATATTTAATTATTTTAATTTATTTTAATTTATTTTAATTTATTTTATTTATTTTATTTTTTTTCTTTTTCTTTTTCTTTCTTTTTCTTTTTCTTTTTCTTTCCTTTTTCTTTCTTTTTCTTTTTCTTCTTCTTCTTCCCTTCTCTCCCGCGCCCGACGCCCGACGCCCGACCACCATCCCTCACCGTCTGCAACTCCGGCCACCTACCGTCGGTGTGCCTCCCGGCTTGCCACCGCCATTCCCAGCCGCCCTCCGCTGCCTCCAGCCCCTTTCCCCGGCGCCGGCAGCTTGATTTCTTCCTCTTTTGGCCGAAATCTTCCCTTCGCCGTTTCTCCCTCCTCCGGCCACCGTTTTCGACACCGCCGGTCTCTTTCTTCTCCTTGAGCTCCGGTGAGTGTGATTCTAGCTTTGGTTTGAGCTAAAATGGTCTAAAATTGCTTAGGTTTCGATTTTTCCAATTCGGTCATATTAGGATTTTCGATTTTTTTGAGCTTTGAATTGGATGATTCATGGAAAGTCCCTTCACAAATGTTGTTCCTAGTAGCTTAATCTACATGTATGAATTTTTGTAGAATTTTTGGAGGTTTTTTGGATTTTTTGGTATTTTTGAATATTTTAATATTATTTTCTAATTTTCGGAAATTAATTATTTAAATTATGAAATTGGAGTTTATGGTTGAATTAGGTGTTGAAATGAATTATAGGAATTTATTTGGAATTTTTATGAATTTCTAAGTATTTATTTTGAATTATTGAAGTTTATGGAATTTTGGAAAAATTAGGTTAAATGTGTTTTTATTTGAATTTAATTGGTTAATTGAGTTTAAATATTAATATTATTGATAAATATGTTGAGAAAATTAATTTTGAGTAATTGTATGATTTTTGGTGAATTTTTGAAGTAAATTAGGTATATTTATATATATAGGGGTATTTTGGTAATTTTACCCTAAATTGTCTAAAAATGTAATTTAATTGGTTTTATTAGTTATTTAAGGTATAAAAATGATTTCTACAAAATATTTGGTATTTTTAACTAATTAAAACTATTTTTCGTGAATTATTTTCAATTATATATATAATATACGGTTTTTCTAATAAAATGAGTTTTCATCGGTTTTTATAGTGTTTCAAGGTTAATTATGTAATTTTTATCTATAAAATGTATTTCTGTGATTTAAGGATATTTTTGGTATATCTGGAATCATTCTGTGTTTGTGGACCCCGGTCGGTGGACTGTAGTTTGGAGTCCGACCGAGGGGTTGTGGATTTTTGTTGAGCTGTATTTTGAAGTGTATTTCTTTGCAGGGTCGGCTCTACTCTTTTGAGTAGAGAGATGTCCGTTTTACAGGGGAGGTTCTGTCGGATTTTCGGTAGAATTCTCGTAAAACGTGATATCCAGTCGAACCCTAATTCTGTTTCCGTATTTTAATACTCTAGATTGAATTCTAGGATTTCTGTTAGGTTTATTCTGATGTCAGTTAATTATTTCTTGTTTAGTTGCACCGAGACCGAGGGCTAGTGGACCAGGCCCGTCGGACCTGTCTCGTGGAGCGCATTAGGTGAGTTACTATACTATATATATATGCTTAGGATGCATGATTTAGAAATATATGTTTTATTTTGATTAAAATGCATAAATAATGTGATTTGTATTTAAGTATATTTTTGGTTTATTTTTGGTGTATAATAAACTATATACATGTTTTATTAATAAAATATATTTAAAATGTTTTTAAATATATATTTTTTTATTTAATTTATGATTTGATAAGATTTATTTGACATATATATACTCGAAATATACCTGGTTTATATTTGGTATATTTCCGATATATATATGGTTTATATTGTTGTTTTATTTAAATTCATGCATCATTAATTGTGAATGAATGTTTTATATTTAATAATGAAGGATATCAATAGAACGTGCTACCTAGTGGGCAGCACTAGGACCGAGTACGTATCGGTATGCCTATAGCTTTAGGCTATATTACTAACTATTTGTGGATGTTGATTTGATATGATTATTGATATGTGTGAGATGTGGTTTGGGTGTGATTGCTGGAGCTCGGTTGACTTAGTGTCTCGGGGCCAGTCTACTGTCCATATGGATTAAGTGGATATATTTGGAATAAGTGAGCCTGTATGGCCAGAGTGTTGTTTAACACTATTTACTGAGGTTGCGATATTCTAGGGTTCTATGTGATCCTTCATAAATTGGGATTTTTTCAGTAAAATATATAAAAAAATGATTTTTATGCATCTGTATGAATTTGCCTGTATATATACATATTATATATATACTGTTGACTGTATGCAATATCACTTAGTGTGTATGCATATATATTATAGTAATTCACTCAGTGAGGTCTGACTCCCCTTCGTTGACCATTTTTCAGGAGAGTCAACTTCCTCATACCTCAGTAGCAGGTCGATACGCCGGATTTCTTCCGCCTCGGCTTCTTTATGTAAATTGTCTACTTGAGTCTTATTTATTTTATCTAGACACTGTAGTAGTTGTGAATTACAGTATTGGATTTCATGTACTTTATTTTAAAGAGATGTATTATATTGAAACTGGATTTGTATTAAAGATTATACATTTATGTGATGAGATGAGTTTTGAATTAAATCCAGTTGATATGAAAAATGATATTATGATTTTTATTTTCCGCTGCATATCATACTGTTACTGTTGTTATGGCATGCTTTATTTTATTTTTAGGCTTGCTACGGGTTCCGGATTCGAAAGAATTCCCGTTCCCTAGCGCCGGTCATGGCCCCTGTTTTGGGTCGTGACAAAGTTGGTATCAGAGCCTGGTTCTGTGTCAGGGCTTAGTTGTGTGAGTTGTGGCCCTAGTTTTAAAGTTGTGTTTTCTGTTGGACTACTGCAGTGTATTAGGTTCGAGTATGTCTTGATAAGTATTCCTTGCTGTAGTTTTCAGCGTTATTCTTCCGTTGTCTGTTTTGTCTGAATCTTTCCGTTTGTCCTTTCAGAATGAGGAGGCGAGCGCGTGTCGCTCCACCGGTCGTTGAGGCCGAGGATGATGAGTCTTTTCAGGACGAGGTTTTACCTCCTGAGCAGCCAGTTAGACGTAGAGGTCGTGGCAGAGGTAGACCTCGAGGAGCGGCAGGTCACCGTAGGCAGAGAGAGTTACAGGACGAGGAGCCTGTTGAGCCTGAGTTTGATGTTCCTGTTCCTCCAGTTGTTCAGCCTGTTCAGCCTGCCTATCAGCAGGGTATGTCTGACCCTGAGGCAGCTTTGTTCTATGCCCGAGTCGGTAGGATTGCGTTTGATGGTACTTCTGATCCTTTAGATTTTTTGCATGCGATTGAGACTAGGACTCGGACTGCTCATACCGAGTACCAGAGGATCATGATCATTGAGTTGTCTGTTGAGGGACCAGCCTTGGATTGGTTCATTCAGATGATCCAGCCCTATATGATGACGATGACCTGGGCTCAGTTTCGAGAGCGGTTCATGAGGAGATTCTGTCCAGAGCCTCTTCGTTTGAGTTATCGTCTTCGTCTGACTAGTATTTCTCGTGGAGATCGATCTGTAGAGGAGTATACCCGAGAGTTTCTTTGATTGGGTAGATATGTTGAGGATCTGATGCGAGATCAGTATTTCGCTGTTACTACGTATGTCACTGGTTTGGGTTCAGCTTTTGCTGGTATGCCTACAGTAGGTCTTACTCTCGAGTCTGTGATTGAGCTAGCCAAGGAGATCGAGCTGAGATTAGTTGGGCAGGGAGCGATGCCTGATTATTACCAGCTAGGAGTTCAGTCGAGTGGATCGCAGGCTACTCCATATTCAAGTTTTCATGTTGGTTCGAGTAGTCAGCAGCGAGGTTCGACTCAGCAGAGTCAGAGACAGCAGCAGCGAGTGCATCGGAGCAGTAGACATGGCCGTGGAGGTCAGCATAGATCGTTCAGATTTGGGTCAGGTGCTTCGAGCAGCAGTAGTGGTCGTAGTTCTGGATCAGTGGCCAGTGTTTGTCAGACTTGTGGTAGAGTCCATCAGGGACCGTGTTATCTGACACCACTGACATGTTTCAGATGCGGGCAGACAGGACATTTTGCCAGATCATGTCCTTATTCCGGGTATTAGCAGCAGCAGATTCCGCGATTCCCACAGCAGTCGATTGCTAGTGCAGCACCCGTGCCATTTCAGTTACCACCAGCCCAGCATCAGAGTTCCACTCAGTTTGTTCCACAGCAGAGTCGTGGTAGAGGTACTAGAGGAGGTGCCAGAGGTGTTGGCAAGCTTCGAGGATGGCTTTTCCTTTGTCTGTTGCCACTCCTCTGAGCGATTCTTTAGACGCCGATATTGTTCTTTCTGGTTGTGCAGTTCTCGTGGGAGATAGAGAATTACCCGCTGATTTGATTTTGTTGGATGTGATGGAGTTCGATGTTATTTTGGGAATGGATTGGTTATCTCAGCACTTTGCCGTGGTAGATTGCAGGAATAAGGAGGTGACTTTTAGAATTCCTAGTGAAGAAGATTTTAAGTTTGTTGGTGATAGGAGTTCAGCACCTCAGAATCTTATTTCTGCTATTTCAGCTAGGAAATTGTTGAAGAAAGGTTGTCAGGGGTTTTTGGCATTGGTTAGGGATACGTCAGTGGAGAAGTTGTCACTCATAGATGTTCCTGTTGCTTGTGAGTTTCCTGATGTTTTTCCCGAGGAGTTACCAGGTTTACCACCTCATAGAGAGATTGAGTTCTGTATAGATGTGGTACCAGGTACTACTCCTATATCTATGCCACCCTATCGAATGGCTCCTGCAGAGTTGAGAGAGTTGAAGGAACAATTGCAAGAGTTGTTGGATAAAGGTTTTATTAGACCTAGTGTTTCCCCTTGGGGTGCACCAGTCCTGTTTGTGAAGAAGAAGGATGGTACCCTGAGACTGTGCATTGACTACAGAGAGCTGAATAAGGTGACAGTGAAGAACAAGTATCCTCTCCCGAGGATAGATGATTTGTTTGATCAGCTCCAGGGTGCACAATTCTTTTCTAAGGTCGACTTGAGGTCAGGTTATCATCAGCTGCGGATCAATGAAGCTGATATTCCTAAGACAGCTTTCCGCACTCGATATGGCCATTATGAGTTTCTGGTGATGTCTTTTGGTTTGACTAATGCACCAGCAGCTTTTATGGACCTGATGAACAGAGTATTCAGACCGTATGTGGATCAGTTTGTAGTAGTCTTCATTGATGATATACTAGTATATTCGAGGAGTATGGAAGAGCATGTATATCATTTGAGGATTGTACTACAGACACTGAGAGATCATCAGCTTTATGCTAAATTCTCGAAGTGTGATTTCTGGATGGAGAGTGTTTCTTTTCTTGGACACGTAGTGTCTAAAGAAGGTATTCAGGTTGATCCACAGAAGGTTGAGGTAGTATCTGAGTGGCCTAGACCTACTTCTGTTACGGAGATTCAGAGTTTTCTGGGTTTAGCCGGGTATTATAGGCGGTTTGTGCAGGATTTTTCCAGGATAGCAGCCCCTATGACTCGCTTGACTCAGAAGAATGTTAGATTCGTGTGGTCAGAAGCGTGTGAGAATAGTTTTCAGTTGTTGAAGGAGAAGTTGACCACAGCGCCAGTATTAGCTTTGCCTAATAGTGTGGATAAGTTCACAGTTTACTGTGATGCCTCTAGAATTGGTCTTGGTTGTGTGTTGATGCAGAATGGAAGGGTGATAGCCTATGCTTCGAGGCAGTTGAAGAAGCATGAGCAGAACTATCCTACACATGACCTAGAGATGGCTGCAGTGATCTTTGCTTTGAAGATTTGGAGACATTATTTGTACGGGGTGACGTGTGAGATATTTACTGTTCACAAGAGCCTTAAGTACATTTTCCAGCAGAGAGATTTGAATTTGAGGCAGAGAAGATGGTTGGAACTGTTGAAGGACTATGATTGCGAGATTCTTTACCATCCGGGTAAAGCTAATGTTGTAGCAGATGCCTTGAGTAGGAAGTCCTCAGGTAGTCTTGCTCACATCGGTGTTGAGAGGAGACCATTGATCCAGGAATTGCATTTGTTGGTGGATCAAGGTCTGATGATGAAGATCAGTAGATCAGGTGGACTGTTAGCTCAGTTTAAAGTACGATCTGTACTAAGGGATAGGATTAAAGCAGCTCAGAGCCGAGATCCTATTCTGGAAGAGCTTGCAGAGAATGTCAGAGCAGGGAAGTTCACTGATTTCACACTTGATGATGATGGTGTGTTGTGGATCAGTGGTAGATTGTGTGTTCCAGATGTGGATGATTTGAGAGAAAAGATCCTAGAGGAAGCACATTCTACAGCTTACAGCGTTCATCCAGGTGTCACTAAGATGTACCACAGTATCAGAGATCTATACTGGTGGGATGGATTGAAGAAGGATGTTGCCGATTATGTTGCTAAGTGCTTGACGTGTCAGCAAGTGAAAGCCGAACATCAGAAGCCTTCTGGGAAGCTTCAGCCTCTTCCTATTCCCGAGTGGAAGTGGGAAAGGATAGCTATGGATTTTGTGGTAGGTTTACCTCGTTCGAAGGATGGATACGATTCCATCTGGGTGATTGTAGACAGGTTGACGAAGTCTGCACATTTCTTGCCTGTGAAAGCCACATATTTAGTTGCTAGATTGGCGAAGTTGTATGTGAAGCATATTGTGTGCCTTCATGGAGTACCTGTGTCCATTGTGTCAGATAGAGGTTCAGTGTTTACTTCTCGTTTTTGGCAGAAGTTGCAAGAAGCGATGGGCACTAGGTTGGATTTCAGTACTGCTTTTCATCCTCAGACAGATGGTCAGTCTGAGAGGACGATCCAGACACTGGAAGATATGTTGAGGATGTGTGTCTTGGATTTGGGAGGTAGCTGGGATGATCATTTGTCGCTTGTTGAGTTTGCATATAATAACAGCTACCATAGCAGTATTGGTATGGCACCGTATGAGGCGTTGTATGGAAGGAAGTGTAGATCCCCGTTGAGTTGGGATGAGATTGGTGAGAGGGCTTTGACTGGACCAGAGATGGTTCAGGATGCTGCGGAGAAAGTTGCCGTGATCAAGCGCAGATTAGAGACCGCAGTAAGCAGACAGAAGAGTTATGCGGATCCTAGGCGCAGAGATGTGGAGTTTCAGGTTGGAGATTTCGTTTTTCTGAAGGTATCTCCGATGAAGGGTATGATGAGATTTGGCAGGAAGGGTAAGTTAGCACCGAGATACATTGGACCGTTTGAGATTCTGGAGAGAGTTGGCATTGTTGCATATCGGTTGGATTTGCCTTCGAGTATGTCACAGGTGCATCCAGTATTTCATATCTCGATGTTGAGGAAGTATATCTCAGACCCTTCACATGTGTTGCAACCTGACAGTGTGGAAGTGAATGAAGATTTTACGTTTGTGGAAGAACCTGTGGCGATTGTTGATTTTCAAGTTCGACAGTTGCGATCGAAGCAGATTCCGATGGTCAAGGTTCTGTGGCGTAGCGACAGAGTTGAAGAGCATACGTGGGAGACTGAAGCTGAGATGCGAGCTTCTTACCCGTATCTCTTTCCTTCTTGATCTTTTCTTTTTAGAATTCGGGGACGAATTCCTGTAAGGAGGGAAGACTGTAATATCCCGTGTTTTTAAAATATTTTTACACTGTACCGGAATATGCAGTGTTAATAATTTCTGTATTTTATACGATATTTTTATGAGTTGATATGTATTTTAAACCTATTTTAATTATTGTCTATTATTTTCAGTATTTTACGTAAAATTTTCCCGGGACTTGTATTTTCGGGGAAATTTTCACGTAAACAATGTATTATTAATTATTTTAAATGTATTTACGGACTTGCATGAACTCATACATATTTTTAAATTATTAAATAAAGCCTGTGTGTGTATAATTATTTAATTAGGGTTTATTATTACCCTAATATTTTATTATTTATTTATTATTATTTAATTATTTTATTTATCATTAAATTATTAAAATTTATTATTTTATTATTATTTATTTATTAATATTTAATTATTTTAATTTATTTTATTTTTTTTTCTTTTTTTTCTTTTCCTTTTTCTTTCTTTTTCTTTTTCTTTTTCTTTTCTTTTTCTTTCCTTTTTCTTTTTCTTCTTCTTCTTCCCTTCTCTCCCGCGCCCGACGCCCGACCACCATCCCTCACCGTCTGCAACTCTGGCCACCTACCATCGATGTGCCTCCCAGCTTGCCACCGCCGTTCCCAGCCGCCCTCCGCCGCCTCCAGCCCCTTTCCCCGGCGCCGGCAGCTTGATTTCTTCCTCTTTTGGCCGAAATCTTCCCTTCGCCGTTTCTCCCTCCTCCGGCCACCGTTTTCGACACCGCCGGTCTCTTTCTTCTCCTTGAGCTTCGGTGAGTGTGATTCTAGCTTTGGTTTGAGCTAAAATGGTCTAGAATTGCTTAGGTTTCGATTTTTCCAATTCGGTCATATTAGGGTTTTTGATTTTTTTGAGCTTCGAATTGGATGATTCATGGAAACTCCCTTCACAAATGTTGTTCCTAGTAGCTTAATCTACATGTATGAATTTTTGGAGGTTGTTTGGATTTTTGGGTATTTTTGAATATTTTAATATTATTTTCTAATTTTCGGAAATTAATTATTTAAATTATGAAATTGGAGTTTATGGTTGAATTAGGTGTTGAAATGAATTATAGGAATTTATTTGGAATTTTTATGAATTTCTAAGTATTTATTTTGAATTATTGAAGTTTATGGAATTTTGGAAAAATTAGGTTAAATGTGTTTTTATTTGAATTTAATTGGTTAATTGAGTTTAAATATTAATATTATTGATAAATATGTTGAGAAAATTAATTTTGAGTAATTGTATGATTTTTGGTGAATTTTTGAAGTAAATTAGGTATATTTATATATATAGGGGTATTTTGGTAATTTTACCCTAAATTGTCTAAAAATGTAATTTAATTGGTTTTATTAGTTATTTAAGGTATAAAAATGATTTCTACAAAATATTTGGTATTTTTAACTAATTAAAACTATTTTTTGTGAATTATTTTCAATTATATATATAATATACGGTTTTTCTAATAAAATGAGTTTTCATCGGTTTTTATAGTGTTTCAAGGTTAATTATGTAATTTTTATCTATAAAATGTATTTCTGTGATTTAAGGATATTTTTGGTATATCTGGAATCATTCTGTGTTTGTGGACCCCGGTCGGTGGACTGTAGTTTGGAGTCCGACCGAGGGGTTGTGGATTTTTGTTGAGCTGTATTTTGAAGTGTATTTCTTTGCAGGGTCGGCTCTACTTTTTTGAGTAGAGAGATGTCCATTTTACAGGGGAGGTTGTGCCGGATTTTTGGTAGAATTCTCGTAAAACGTGATATCCAGTCGAACCCTAATTCTGTTTCCGTATTTTAATACTCTAGATTGAATTCTAGGATTTCTGTTAGGTTTATTCTGATGTCAGTTAATTATTTCTTGTTTAGTTGCGCCGAGACCGAGGGCTAGTGGACCAGGCTCGTCGGACCTGTCTCGTGGAGCGCATTAGGTGAGTTACTATACTATATATATATATGCTTAGGATGCATGATTTAGAAATATATGTTTTATTTTGATTAAAATGCATAAATAATGTGATTTGTATTTAAGTATATTTTTGGTTTATTTTTGGTGTATAATAAACTATATACATGTTTTATTAATAAAATATATTTAAAATGTTTTTAAATATATATTTTTTATTTAATTTATGATTTGATAAGATTTATTTGACATATATATACTCGAAATATACCTGGTTTATATTTGGTATATTTCCGGTATATATATGGTTTATATTGTTGTTTTATTTAAATTCATGCATCATTAATTGTGAATGAATGTTTTATATTTAATAATGAAGGATATCAATAGAACGTGCTACCTAGTGGGCAGCACTAGGACCGAGTACGTACCGGTACGCCTATAGCTTTAGGCTATATTACTAACTATTTGTGGATGTTGATTTGATATGATTATTGATATGTGTGAGATGTGGTTTGGGTGTGATTGCTGGAGCTCGGTTGACCAAGTGTCTCGGGGCCAATCACACTGGCAGTCAGACTGCTGGAGCTCGGTTGACTTAGTGTCTCGGGGCCAGTCTACTGTCCATATGGATTAAGTGGATATATTTGGAATAAGTGAGCCTGTATGGCCAGAGTGTTGTTTAACACTATTTACTGAGGTTGCGATATTCTAGGGTTCTATGTGATCCTTCATAAATTGGGATTTTTCAGTAAAATATATAAAAAAATGATTTTTATGCATCTGTATGAATTTGCCTGTATATATACATATTATATATATACTGTTGACTGTATGCATTATCACTTAGTGTGTATGTATATATATTATAGTAATTCACTCAGTGAGGTCTGACTCCCCTCCGTTGACCATTTTTCAGGAGAGTCAACTTCCTCAGACCTCAGTAGCAGGTCGATACGCCGGATTTCTTCCGCCCCGGCTTCTTTATGTAAATTGTCTACTTGAGTCTTATTTATTTTATCTAGACACTGCAGTAGTTGTGAATTACAGTATTGGATTTCATGTACTTTATTTTAAATAGATGTATTATATTGAAACTGGATTTGTATTAAAGATTATACATTTATGTGATGAGATGAGTTTTGAATTAAATCCAGTTGATATGAAAAATGATATTATGATTTTTATTTTCCGCTGCATATCATACTGTTACTGTTGTTATGGCATGCTTTATTTTATTTTTAGGCTTGCTACGGGTTCCGGATTCAAAAGAATTCCCGTTCCCTAGCGCCGGTCATGGCCCCTGTTTTGGGTCGTGACACGATCATTTAGGGTTCTATTTGATCTTTCATAATCGAATATTATTTTTCAGTATATATATAAAATGATTTTGCTACATCTGTGTGATTTTTGTCTGTATATATTTATTATATATATTATTGGATGTGTGCATTGTCATTTAGATATGCATGCATATATATTATAACAATTCACTTAGTGAGGTTTGACTCCCCTCCATTGACTATTTTTCAGGAAAGTCATCGTCCTCATACCTCAATAGCAGACCCTTACACTGGATTTCTTCTGCCCCAGCTTTACTATGTAATATGCTTACTTGATGTTATTTTATAATCTAGACACTGCAGTAGTTCTAGTCAGTTGTGAGATTTATGTATTATGTTTGTGTGAGTTATGTATTTTAAAGATTTGTATTAAAAGATTATTTATATATGAGATGAGTTTGTTTATTTAAATATGTTGGTGGATTATATTTATTTTATTTATGAGATTTATTTCCGCTGCAAAATATTTTATTTATGTTATTATTATTATTGCATGCTTTTATTTTATTTTCAAGGCTTGCTATGGGTTTCGGATTCGAAAGAATTCCCATTCCCTAGCGTCGGTCATGGCCCTTATTTTGGGTCGTGACAACCTAAGTAATGGATATATATTATAATAACTCACAGTTATGCGCTCCTCGAGACGGATCCGACAGGCCTCGGTCTCGGCGCAACTAATAAATAAATAAATAAATAACATGAAGATCAATAAAAATCTAACTTAATTTCTAGAAACTTGATCTAGAATTCTAGTCACAGACAGAGAATAGAAATTTGACTGAATGTCACATTTTACGAGAATTCTACCAAAAATTTGGCAAAACCTCCTCTGTAAAATGGATATATCTCTACTTAAAAAGTAGAGCCGGTCCTGCAAGAAAACACACTTCGAATATAATTCACACAACTCCTCGGTCGGACCTCAAACTGTAAATTCCACCGACTGAGGGCCACAATTCATAAGAAAATACACAAAATATATTAAAATTCCATAAATACCGAAAATGCTCTTTAAGTACCAAAATATAGCAATTTAAATATTTAAACATTAAAAGTAATTATTTCACCGATATTTACTTAAAAACCCTAATATTAATATAATATTATTAAAAATCAATATTTCTCGATAAATTCACAAATATTTATAGAAATTCATTTTTATAAATCCAATTACTTAATTAGTCCAAAAACATACTAAAAATTACTAAAAACTTATTTATTTACAAAAATAGTATATTATATTAAATTTGAAAATAATTTTTGAAAAATAGCATTAATTAGTTAAAAATATTAAATAATTTGTAAAAATCATTTTTATACCTTAAATAATTATTAAAACCAATTAAACTTAATATTTAACTAAAATTACTATCAAATTACCAAAATACCCTTAGTATATAAAAATTCACATAATATACTATAAATGCTCAAAAATTCAATAAAAATTATATACAGACTCTAAAATTATTTTCTCAACAGATAATTCAATAAAATAAACAATTATACTGTAATATCCCGTGTTTTTAAATAGTTTTATACTGCATCGGGATATACAGTGTTAATAATTTTTGTATATATTTATGATATTTTATGTGTTTGTTATTTAATTAAAATTGATTTATAATTATTTTATGTTATGTTAAGTATTTTACGTAAAATTTTTCCAAGAACTATATTTTTGGGGAAAATGACACGTAAATAATTTAATATTGATTATTTTAGATAAGTTTTCGAATTTGCATGAATCCATGCATGATTTTAATTTTCATATTAAAATACACATACATATATACACTCTTATATTTAAATATTTTAGGGTTTAATAATTATTTTAATTTTGAATGCATATATTATATAGTTGTATTAAGTTAATGTGTGTTATATATATATGTATATGTATATAATATTAAGTTGATTTTTATATATGTGGTGTGTGATTTTTTTAAATATTATATTAATATATTTTAATATAAATTATTAAAGTTATTAATAATATATATATATATATATATATATATATATATATATATATATATATATATATATATAAACTTTGTAAAATTTACAAAACCTACCCTCACTCCTTCTTCCTCTCGACGTCCCCTTCCCCTCTCATCACTATGCACGCCGGCCACTTACTGTCACTGCACCTCCCACCGTGCCACCTCCTTCCTTTAGCCGTTCCGTCGCTTGCAGACTTCCCTTCCGGCACCGGTGAAGTGTGTTTTGGCGTTTTGGCCGAGAGTTGGCCTTCTCTTCCTCCCACACGATTTCGACCACCAAATTCCCTTATTTTGATGCCGTTGAACTCCTCTAAGGCCATAGAAGACAATTTTAAGCTCCCTTTAAGCTTAAAACTCGATTTGGTAAGGTTTTTGTCAATTTTCCAATTTCGGCCATATTGGATTTTTGAATTTTTTTTGAGTTTTTACTTGTGAGTCATAAAAAATTCCTAAAAAAAGTTGCTCCCGTTAGATTAATCTTCATGTGTGAATTTTTGTAGAATTTTTGGAATTTATTTTGATTTTTGATTATTTTATTATTATTTTCTAATTTTCAAAAATTAATTAATTAAATTATGAAATTGTGTTTTATGATAAATATAGATGTTGAAATGAATTATAGAAATTTATTTGGAATTTTTATGTATTTATTTTGAATTTATTAAGTTTATGTAATTTTGATAAAATAGGGTTAATTATATGTTTAATTGAAATTAATTAGTTAATTGAGTTTATTTATTGATATTATTGATATATATGTTGAGAAAATTAATTTTTTTCAATTATATTATTTTTGGTGAATTTTTGGATTAATTTTAGTATATTTATATATATAGGGGTATTTTGGTAATTTTACCTTAAATTGGCTAAAAATGTAATTAAATTGGTTTTAGTAGTTATTTAGGGCATAAAAATGATTTCTACAAATTATTTAGCATTTTTAACTAATTAAAAATATTTTTCATAAATTATTTTCAATTATATATATAATATACGATTTTTCTAATAAAATGAGTTTTTATCAGTTTTTACTGTGTTTTAGGGTTAATTATGTAATTTCTACTTATAAAAAGTATTTTTAGTATATAAGGGTATTTTTGATATTTTCGTATTGTTCTGTGAATTGTGGACCTTGGTCGGTAAACTGTAGTTTGGAGTCCGACCGAGGGGTTGTGATTGTGATTTTGTGTCTATTTTTTTCGAAGTGTATTTCTTTGCAGGGCCAGCTCTACTTTTGAGTAGAGAGATGTCCATTTTACAGGGGAGGTTCTGCCGGATTTTCGGTAGAATTCTCATAAAATGTGATGTCCAGCCGGATTCTGATTTAATTTTGTGTCTAGTAATTTAGATCGAGTTTTTAGGAGTTTCCATTAGATTTGTTTTGATTCCTGTCATTATCTGTTTGTTTAGTTGTGCCGAGACCGAGGCCTAGTGGATCAGGCCCATCGGACCCATCTCGAGGAGCGCAATAATTGTAAGTTACTATTCTATATATATATATGTTTTAGGGTGCATGATTTAGAAATGTATATTTTATTTTGATTAATTATGCATAAATAATTCAATTAGTATTTAAGTCTATTTTTAGTTTATTTTGGTTTATCTTTGGTTTATTTTTGGTATATTTTAAATTATATGCATGCTTTAGTAAACGTTTATATTTGACATGTTTTTAAATATATATATTTAGTTTATTTTATGATTATATTGGATTTATTTGACATATATATACTCGAAATATACCTAATTTATTTTTGGTATATTTTTAGTATATATATGGTTTATATTGCTATTTTATTCAATTCATGCATCATTTACTTTATTGAATGTATGTTTTATATTTAAAATGAAGGATATCAATAGAATGTGCTACCTAGTGGGCAGCACTAGGACCAAGTACGTACCGGTACGCTTATAGCATTTAGGCTAGATTACTAACCTGTTTGAGGATATTGATTGGATTTGATTTATCTGATGTGTGATATGATTTGGGAGTGTGATTGCTGGAGCTCAGTTGACCAAGTGTCTCGGGGCCAATCACACTGACAGTCAGACTGCTGGAGCTCGGTTGACTTAGTGTCTCAAGGCCAGTCTACTGTCCAAATGGAACAAGTGAATATATATTGAAATCAATGAGCCTGTATGGCTAGAGTGTTGTCTAACACTGTTTGAGGTTACGATTTTCTAGGGTTCTATTTGATCCTTCATTAACTGTGATTTTTAATAAAAATATATAAAATAATTTTATTGCATCTGTGTGTATTTGCTTGTATTCATACATATTATATATACTTTTGACTGTGTGCATTGTCATTTAGTATGCATGTATATATATTATAGTAATTCACTAAGTGAGGTTTGACTCCCCTCCATTGACTTTTTTTTTTCAGGAGAGTCATCTTCATCAGACCTCAGTAGCAGGCCTATACGCCTGATTTCTTCCGCCCCGGCTTTACTATGTAAACTGCTTACTTGAGTTTTACTTTATGATCTAGACACTCCAGTAGTCGTAAAATTGTTAAAAGATATTGTATTATATTTTTATGAGTTATGTATTTTAAGAATTTGAACTGGATTTGTATTAAAAGAGTTTATTTATATATGAGATGAGGATTTGATTTAATTTCATTTAGTCTAAATATTATTTTGATATTTATGATTTTATTCTGCTGCATAATATTTTACTTAATTGTGTTGTTATTATTACTATTGCATGTTTTATTTTATTTTAGGTTTGCTACGGGTTCCGGATTAGAAAGAATTCCCGTTCCCCTAGTGTCACGAACCCAAACTAGGGGTCATGATCAGCGCTAGGGAATGGGGAATTCTTTTGAATCCGGAACCCGTAGCAAGCCTAGAAAATAAAAATATACAATAAATAAATAAAAGTATGACCGAATTAAAATTTTTCTGAATCAATATATAAAATAAATACTCCAAATCCTTTCATAAATGAATACATATTCGTACAATGTTCAAATACAAATTCTCAGAGTATTTCATATCCAAACAAAATAATTCCAAAAATTATAACACTACTACTGCCAGTTTCTAGAATACAATTCAAAGTTCAGAATATACATTTACATAAAATAGCTGAGACTGAAGAACACCGACGAGGAACGCTACAACTAAGGTCTGACGACATGGGATCTCCTGAAAAAAATAATAATTGAGGGGGTCAGGCCTCACTGAGTGAATTATTATATTATATATACATGCAAAGTAAACCATAACAATAAGGCATTCTTATATATATATGTATACTACACACATTTCACACGAATGCCAAACTCTGCTTTTATAAAATATACTACATGTAGAAAACGTTTGATTAAATTCATGAAGGATCCATAGAACCCTAATAATAATAACCTCAACAACCCCATCATCACTCTAGCCATGCAGGCTCACTTGATTCCTAATAGAACACTTATTCCAATTTGGACAGCAGATTGGCCCCGAGACACTAAGTTGACCGAGCTCCAGCAGTCTGATTGTCAGTGTGATTGGCCCCGAGACACTTGGTCAACCGAGCTCCAGCAATCACACTATCTATCACCTCACATCTCAATCAACCCAATAGATCATTCAATTCACTTATGGATAGTAGACTGGCCCTAAGACACTAAGTCAACCGAGCTCCAGCTGTAATATCTCGGATTTTTTTTAAAATATTTTAATACTGTATCGGGATATGCAAGAGTGTTAATAAATTTTGTATATAAATATGATATTTTTACGAGTTGATATGTATTTAAAACTTATTTTAATTATTGTATATTATTTTAAGTGCTTTACGTAAAATTTTCCCGAGAATACTATTTTCTGGGAAATTTTCACGTAAATAATTTATTATTAATTATTTTAAATAGATTTCCATATTTGCATGAACTCATATATATTTTTGAAGTACTAAATAATGTATATATGTGTACTTATTTATTTAATTAGGGTTTAATTAATTACCCTAATATTTTATTATTTATTAATTAGTTTTATTGTTATTTAATTATTTTTATTTAGTATTAAATTTTAAAATATTAAATTATATGTGTGTGGTGTATATTTAATGTGTGTGATTTTATATTATTTTAATATATAGTGTAAAGTATATATATATACATATATACATTTAATATTAAACAATAATTGAAGTTTGAGTTATTTACCATTTTACCACTTGAAGCTCCTTCTTCCTCGATCACCTCCCTCACGCGAATTCGGCCACTGTCACATCGTTTTCTTACCATCGGTGTGCCTCCCGGCATGTCACCTCCTTCCCCAGCCTTCCCCGTCGCCTGTTGTAGCTGTTTGCGGCGTCGGGAAGCCCGTTTTTGGCTAGAAAGCCGAAAGTGGAAGCTAACGTTGATCGACGTGAATTCGGCCACCATTTTTGACACCGCCAGTCTCTTTCTTCTCCTTGAGCTCCGGTGAGTGTGATTCCAAGCTTTGTTTCACTTAAAATGGTCTAGATTTGCCTAGGTTTTGATTTTGCAACTTCGGCCTATTAGGGTTTGTAATATCCCGTGTTTTTTTAAAATATTTTTACACTGTACCGGGATATACAGTGTCAATAATTTTTATGCATTATACGATATTTTTATGAGTTAATATGTATTTTAAACCTATTTTAATTACTGTCTATTATTTTCAGTATTTTACGTAAAATTTTCCCGGGACTTTCATTTTCGGGGAAATTTTCACGTAAACAATGTATTATTAATTATTTTAAATGTATTTACGGACTTGCATGAACTCATACATATTTTTAAATTATTAAATAAAGCCTGTGTGTGTATATTTATTTAATTAGGGTTTATTATTACCCTAATATTTTATTATTTATTTATTATTATTTGATTATTTTATTTATTATTAAATTATTAAAATTTATTATTTTATTATTAATTATTTATTAATATTTAATTATTTTAATTTACTTTATTTTTTTTCTTTTTTTTTCTTTTCCTTTTTCTTTCTTTTTCTTTTTCTTTCTCTTTCCTTTTTCTTTCTTTTTCTTTTTCTTCTTCTTCTTCTTCTTCTCCCGCGGGCGCCGACCGCCACTTTTCCTCACCGCCGTTTCTCCCTCCTCCGGCCACCGTTTTCGACACCGTCGGTCTCTATCTTCTCCTTGAGCTCCGGTGAGTGTTATTCTAGCTTTGGTTTGAGCTAAAATGGTCTAGAATTGCTTAGGTTTTGATTTGAGATTTTCGGCCTCTTTTGGTTTTCGATTTTTTTGAGCTTCGATTTGGATGATTCATGGAAACTTCCTTCACAAATGTTGTTCCTGGTAGCTTAATCTTCATGTATGAATTTTTACAGAATTTTTGGAGGTTGTTTGGATTTTTGGGTATTTTTGAATATTTTAATATTATTTTCTAATTTTCGGAAATTAATTATTTAAATTATGAAATTGGAGTTTATGGTTGAATTAGGTGTTGAAATGAATTATAGAAATTTATTTGGAATTTTTATGAATTTCTAAGTATTTATTTTTAATTATTGAAGTTTATGTGATTTTGTAAAATTAAGTTAATTGTGTTTTAAATTGAATTTAATTGAGTTTAATTGTTGATATTATTGATAAATATGTTGAGAAAATTAATTTTGGATAATTGTATGATTTTTGGTGAATTTTTGAAGTAATTTAGGTATATATATATATATATAGGGGTATTTTGGTAATTTTACCCTAAATTGTCTAAAAATGTAATTTAATTGGTTTTAATATTTATTTAAGGTATAAAAATGATTTCTACAAAATATTTAGTATTTTTTAACTAATTAAAACTATTTTCCGGGAATTATTTTCAATTATATATATAATATACGGTTTTTTCTAATAAAATGAGTTTTAATCGGTTTTTACAGTGTTTCAAGATTTATTATGTAATTTCTACGTATGAAATGTATTTTTATGATTTAAGGATATTTTTGGTATATTTGAATATATATTCTGTGTTTGTGGACCCCGGTCGACAGATTGTAGTCTGGAGTCCGACCGAGGGGTTGTGATTGATTGTGGTGTTTATTTTTGAAGTGTATTTTCTTTGCAGGGTCGGCTCTACTCTTTTGAGTAGAGAGATGTCCGTTTTACAGGGGAGGTTCTGCCGGATTTCCGGTAGAATTCTCGTAAAACGTGATATCCAGTCGAACCCTAATTTCCGATTCTGTGTTGAATACTCTAGATTGAATTCTAGGATTTCTGTTAGGGTTATTCTGATGTCGATTAATTATTTCTTGTTTAGTTGCGCCGAGACCGAGGGTTAGTGGATCAGGCCCGTCGGACTCGTCTCGGGGAGCGCATTAGGTGAGTTACTATATTATATATATATGCTTAGGATGCATGATTTAGAAAATGCATGTTTTATTTTGACTGAATATGCATAAATAACATGATTTATATTCAAGTATATTTTTGGTATATAATAAATTATATACATGTTTTATTAATAAAATATATTTAAAATGTTTTTAAATATATTTTTAGTTTAATTCATGATTTGATTGGATTTATTTGACATATATATACTCAAAATATACCTGGTTTATGTTTGGTATATTTTCGGTATATATATGGTTTATATTGCTATTTCATTTATATCCATGCATCATTTATTTTTGTGAATGAATGTTTTATATTTAAGAATGAAGGATATCAATAGAACGTGCTACCTAGTGGGCAGCACTAGGACCGAGTACGTACCGGTACGCCTATAGCTTTAGGCTATATTACTAACTTATTTGTGGATATCGATTTGATTATGATTATTGATATGTGAGATGTGGTTTGGGGTGTGATTGCTGGAGCTCGGTTGACCAAGTGTCTCGGGGCCAATCACACTGGCAGTCAGACTGCTGGAGCTCGGTTGACTTAGTGTCTCGGGGCCAGTCTACTGTCCATATGGATTAAGTGGATATATTTGGAATCAGTGAGCCTGTATGGCTAGAGTGTTGTTTAACACTATTTTTCTGAGGTTGCGATATTCTAGGGTTCTATGTGATCCTTCATAAAAGTTGATTTTCAGACAAAATATATAAAATGATTTTTCTGCATCTGTATGAACTTGCCTGTATATATACATATTACTCATATACTGTTGACTGTATGCATTATCACTTAGAGTGTATGTATATATATTATAGTAATTCACTCAGTGAGGTCTGACTCCCCTCCGTTGACTATTTTCAGGAGAGTCAACTTCCTCAGACCTCAGTAGCAGGTCGATACGCCGGATTTCTTTCGCCCCGGCTTCTTTATGTAAATTATATACTTGAGTCTTATATATTTTATCTAGACACTGCAGTAGTTGTGAATTAAAGTATGGGGATTTTATGTACTTTATTTTTAAAGAGATGTATTTATATTGAACTGGATTTGTATTAAACAGATTTTATGTATGAGATGAGTTTTGAAGTAAATCCAGTTGATATGGATGATATTGTTATATTTATGATTTTTATTTTCCGCTGCATATTATATTTTTATGGTTATTATTGCATATTTATTTTATTTTTTAGGCTTGCTACGGGTTCCGGATTCGAAAGAATTCCCGTTCCCTAGCGCCGGTCATGGCCCCCTGTTTTGGGTCGTGACAGGGTTCTTGATTTTTTTGAACTTCGTTTTGATTGATTCATGAGAAATTACTTCACAAAATTGTTCCCCTTAGCTTAATCTACATGTGTGAATTTTTTTAGAATTTTTGGGAATTATTTTGATTTTTGGGTATTTTTAAATATTTTAATATTATTTTCTAATTTTCAAAATTAATTAATTAAATTATGAAATTGTGTTTTATGATAATATAGGTGTTGAAATGAATTATAGAAATTTATTTGGAATTTTTATGAATTTCTATGTATTTATTTTGAATTTATTTAGGTTTATGTAATTTTGGAAAATTAGGGTTAATTGTGTTTTTAATTGAAATTAATATTTAATTGAGTTTAATTATTGATATTATTGATAAATATGTTGAGAAAATTAATTTTATGCAATTATATTATTTTTGGTGAATTTTTGGAGTAATTTTAGTATATTTATATATATAGGGGTATTTTGGTAATTTTACTATAAATTGACTAAAAATGTAATTAAATTGGTTTTAATAGTTATTTAAGGTATAAAAATGATTTCTATAAATTATTTAGTATTTTTAACTAATTAAAACTATTTTTCGTGAATTATTTTCAATTATATATATAATATACGATTTTTTTAAATAAAATGAGTTTTTATCGGTTTTTAATGTGTTTTAGAGTAAATTATGTAATTTTTACTTATTAAATGTATTTATGTGATATAAGGGCATTTTTGGTATTTTCATAATTGTTCTGTGATTGTGGACCCCGATCGATAGACTGTAGTTTGGAGTCCGACCGAGGGGGTTGTGGATGTGTTTCTGTGTTTATTTTTCAAAGTGTGTTTCTTTGCAGGGTTGACTCTACTCTTTGAGTAGAGAGATGTCCATTTTACAGGGGCGGTTCTGTCGAATTTTTGGTAGAATTCTCGTAAAACGTGATGTCCGTCGAACCCTAATTCTGATTTTGTATCTAATATTCTAGATCAAGTTTCTAGGATTTTCTGTTAGGTTTATTCGGATGTCTGTTATTTTTGTATGTTTTAGTTGCACTGAGACTGAGGCCTAGTGGACCAGGCCCATCGGACCTATCTCGAGGAGTGCACTAAGTGTGAGTTACTATTTTATATATATGTGCTCTAGGGTGCATGATTTTGGAAATATATGTTTTATTTTAATAAAATATGCATTCATGGTTTAATAATTACTTAGGTTTATTTTGGTATATTTTGGTATATTTTAAACTATATGCATGTTTAATTAATAAATTATTCTTAAAATGTTTTTAGGTATATTCATGGTTTATTTCTAGTTTATTTTGTAAACAAATTGAATTTATTTGACGTGTATATACCTGAAATATACCTAGTTTATTTTTGGTATATTTCTAGTATATATATGGTTATTGTTGCTATTATATTTAAATCCATGCATCATTTATTTTTATGAATGAATGTTTTATATTTCAATGAAGGATATCAATAGAACGTGCTACCTAGTGGATAGCACTAGGACCGAGTATGTACCGGTATGCTTATAGCATTTAGGCTATGTTACTAACCAGATTATGGATATTGATTGGATATGATTATTTGATGTGTGATATGATTTGGGGGTGTGATTGCTGGAGCTCGGTTGACTTAGTGTCTCGGGGCCAATCACACTGACAGTCAGACTGTTGGAGCTCGATTGACTTAGTGTCTCGGGGCCAGTCTACTGTCTAAATGGAATAAGTGAATATTTTGGAATAAGTGAGCCTGTGTGGCTAGAGTGTTGTCTAACACTATTTTGAGGTTGCAAATTTCTAGGGTTCTATTTGATCCTTCATAACCAGTGGTTTTCAGACAAAATATATAAAAAGTGATTTTATTGCATCCGTGTGTATTTGCCTATATATATAATTATATATACTGTTGACTGTGCATTGTCATTTAGTATGCATGTATATATATTATAGTAATTCACTCAGTGAGGTTTGACTCCCCTCCGTTGACTATTTTTCAGGAGAGTCATCATTTTCAGACCTCAATAGCAGGCCTGTACGCCGGATTTCTTTCACCCCGGCTTCTTTATGTAAACTTCTCACTTGAGTTTTATTTTTATAATCTAGACACTGTAGTAGTTGTAAATAAATTGTGAGTTATATATTTTAAGAATTTGAACTGAAACTTGTATCAAAGGATTTATATATATGAGATATGGATTTGATTTAAAATCCCGTGGTGGATTATTATTTTGATAATTATGATTTTATTTTCGCTGCATTAAGAGTTGTTGTTATTATTATTGCATGTTTATTTTATTTTTAGGCTTGCTATGGGTTCCTGATTTGAAAGAATTCCCATTCCCTAGCGCCGGTCATGGCCCCTATTTTGGGTCGTGACAAAGTTGGTATCAGAGCTTGGTTCTGTGTCAGGGCTTAGTTTTGTGAGTCGTGGCCCTAGTTTTTAAATTATGTTTTCTTTTGGTATCTACTACAGTGAATTAGGTTCGAGTATGTCTTGATAAGTATTCCTTGCTTTAGTTTTCTGCGTTATTCTTTCGTTGTCTATTTTGTCTGAACCTTTCCATTTGTTTTTTCAGAATGAGGAGGCGAGCGCATGTCACTCCACCGGTCGTTGAGGCTGAGGATGATGAGTCTTTTCAGGATGAGGTTTTACCTCCTGAGTAACCAGTTAGACGTAGAGGTCATGGCAGAGGTAGACCTTGAGGAGCGGCAGGTCGCCGTAGGTAGAGAGAGTTACAGGACGAGGAGCCTATAGAGCCTGAATTTGATGTTCCTGTGCCTTCAGTTGTTTAGCCTATTCAGCCTGCCTATCAGCAGGGTATGTCTGACCCTGAGGCAGCTTTATTCTATGCCAGAGTTGGCATGATTGCGTTTGATGGGACTTTCGATCCGCTAGACTTTCTACATACGATTGAGACTCGAACTCGGACTGCTCATACCGAGTACCAGTGGATCATGATCGTCGAGCTATCTATCGAGGGACCAACCCTAGATTGGTTTATTCAGATGATCCAGCCTTATATGATGACGATGACGTGGGCTCAGTTTCAAGAGCGATTTATGAGGAGATTCTGTCCAGAGCCTCTCCGTATGAGCTATTGTCTCTAGTTGACCAGCATTTCTCACAGTGATCGATCAGTAGAGGAGTACACCCGAGAGTTTCTTCGACTGGGTAGATATGCAGAGGATCTGATGCGAGACCAGTATTTCGCAGTCACTACCTACGTTACTGGATTAGGTTCAGCATTTGCTAGTATACCTACAGCAGGCTTTACTCTAGAGTCTGTGATTGAGTTGGCCAAGGAGATTGAGTTGAGGCTAGTTAGGCAGGGAGCAATGCCTGATTATTACCAGTTGGGAGTTCACTCGAGTGGATTGCAGGCTACTCCATATTCTAATTTTCATGTTGGTTTGAGTAGTCAGCAGCGAGGTCCGACTCAGTAGAGTCAGAGGCAGTAGCAGTGAGTGCATCGGAGCAATAGACATGGCCGTGGAGGTCAGCGTAGGTCATTCAGATTCGGGTCAGGTGCTTCGAGTAGCAGCAGTGGTCGTAGTTCTGGATCAACTGCCAGTGTTTGCCAGACCTGCGGTAGAGTCCATCAGGGACCATGTTATCTGACGCCACTGACATGCTTCAGATGCGGGCAGACAGGACATTTTGCCAGATCGTGTCCTTACTCTGGGTATCAGCAGCAGCAGATTCTGCGATTCCCACAACAGTCGATTGCTATTGCTGCACCCGTACCATTTCAGTTGCCCCTAGCCCAGCATCAGAGTTCCACTCAGCTTGTTCCACAGCAGAGTCATGGTAGAGGTACTAGAGGAGGTGCCAGAGGTGTTGGCCAGGCTTTTACCAGCCAGTAGGGAGGTCAAGGTCAGGCCAGAGTCTTCCACCTTACTCAGCAAGATGCTCAGGCATCCAATGTAGTCATAGCAGGTATTGTTTCTATTTGTTACCTGGATGCATGGGTTTTGTTTGATCCGAGTGCCACACATTAGTTCGTTTCTCCTGATTTTGCTTCCAAGTCTTGATGGCTAGCTTCGAGGATGGCTTTTCCTTTATCTGTTGCCACTCCTCTGAGCGATTCCTTGGACACTGATATCGTTCTTTCTAGTTTTCCAGTTCTGGTGGGAGATAGAGAATTACCCACTGATTTTATCCTGTTGGATGTGATGGAGTTTGATGTTATTCTGGGAATGGACTGGTTATCTCAGCACTATGTCATGATAGATTGCAGGAATAAAGAGGTGACTTTCAGAATTCCTGATGAAGAAGATTTTAAGTTTCTGGGCGATAGGAGTTTAGCACCTCAGAAACTTATTTATGCTATTACGGCTAGGAAGTTGTTGAGGAAAGGTTGTCAGGGATATTTGGCATTAGTCAGGGATACTTCAGTGGAGAAGTTGTCACTCACAGAAGTTCCTGTTGCTTGTGAGTTTCCTGATGTTTTTCCCGAGGAGTTGCCAGGTTTACCACCTCATAGAGAGATTGAATTCTGTATAGATGTGGTTCCAGGTACTACTCCTATATTTATGCCACCCTACAGAATGGCTCCTATAGAGTTGAAAGAGTTGAAGGAGCAGTTGCAAGAGTTATTGGACAACGGTTTTATTAGACCCAGTGTTTCTCCTTGGGGTGCACCAGTCCTGTTTATGAAGAAGAAGGATGGTACCCTGAGACTGTGCATTGACTATAGAGAGCTGAATAAGGTGACAGTGAAGAACAAGTATCCTCTCCTGAGGATAGATGACTTGTTTGATCAGCTACAGGGTGCACAGTTCTTTTCTAAGATTGACTTGAGGTCGGGTTATCATCAGCTGCAGATTAGTGAAGCTGATGTTTCTAAGACGGCATTCCGCACTCGATATGGCCATTATGAGTTTTTGGTGATGTCTTTTGGTTTGACTAATGCACCAGCAGCTTTTATGGACCTGATGAACAGGGTATTCAGACCATATGTGGATCAGTTTATGGTAGTCTTCATTGATGATATACTGGTTTATTCGAGGAGTATGAAGGAGCATGTATATCACTTGAGGATTGTACTATAGACACTGAGAGATCATCAGCTTTATGCTAAATTCTCAAAGTGTGATTTTTGGATGGAGAGTGTTTCTTTTCTTGGACACGTGGTGTCTAAAGAAGGTATCCAGGTTGATCCACAGAAGATTGAAGCAGTGTCTGAGTGGCCTAGACTGACTTCTGTTACGGAGATTCGGAGTTTTCTGGGTTTAGCCGGGTATTATAGGCGGCTTGTGTAGGATATTTCTAGAATTGCAGCCCCTATGACTCGTTTGACTCAAAAGAATGTCAGATTCGAGTGGTCAGAAGCTTGTGTCATGACCCAAAACAAGGGCCATGACCGGCGCTAGGGAACGGGAATTCTTTCTAATCCGGAACCCGTAGCAAGCCTAAAAATAAAAATAAACATGCAATAATAATAATAACAATATCAAATGCAGCGGAAATGAAAATCATAAATATCACAATATTATTTTCACCAACTGGATTTAAATCAAATCTCATCTCATATATATAAATCTTTTAATACAAATCCAGTCTCAAATATAATACAATATCTCACATAAATAAAATACATAAAATCCCACCAAATTAATTTACAACTACTGCAGTGTCTAGATTTTATAAAAATAAGACTCAAGTAAGCAGTTTACACAAAGAAGCCGGGGCGGAAGAAATCCGGCGTACAGGCCTGCTACTGAGGTCTGAAGATGTTGACTCTCCTGAAAAATTATCAATGGAGGGGAGTCAGACCTCACTGAGTGAATTACTATAATATATATACATACACACTAAATGACAATGCATACAGTCAACAATATATATCTAATATGTATATATACAGGCAATACACACAGATGCAGGAAAATCATTTTATATGTTTTTATTAAAACCGTCATTTATGAAGGATCAAATAGAACCCTAAGATATCGCAACCTCGAAAATAATGTTAGACAACACTCTAGCCACACAAGCTCACTTATTCCAAATATATCCACTTAATCCATTTAGACAGTAGACTGGCCCCGAGACACTAAGTCAACCGAGCTCCAGCAGTCTGACTGCCAGTGTGATTGGCCCCGAGACACTTGGTCAACCGAGCTCCAGCAATCATACCTCCAAACCATATCTCACACATATCAATAATCACATCCAATCAATATCCACAAATGGTTAGTAATATAGCCTAAATGCTATAGGCGTACCGGTACGTACTCGATCCTAGTGCTGCCCACTAGGTAGCACGTTCTATCGATATCCTTCATTAAAAAATATAAAACATTCATTCACAAAAATAAATGATGCATGAAGTTCAATAAAATATCAATATAAACCATATATATACTAGAAAGATACCAAAAATAAACCAGGTATATTTCGAGTATATATATACGTCAAATAAATCCAATCAAATCATAAATTAAACTAGAAATATATTTAAAAACATTTTTAAATATAATTTATTAACAAAACATGCATATAATTTAATATATACCAAAAATAAACCAAAAATATACTTAAATACAAATCACATTATTTATGCATATTTAATCAAAATAAACATATATGTCTAAATCATGCATCCTAAGCATATATATATAGTATAGTAACTCACCCTAGTGCGCTCCACGAGACGGGTCCGACGGGCCTGGTCCACTAGCCCTCGGTCTCGGTGTAACTAAACAAACAATAAATAATCGACATTAGAATAAACCTAACAGAAATCCTAGAATTCGATCTAAAGTATTAAACACAGAATTAATATTAGGGTTCGACCAGATATCACGTTTTACGAAAATTCTATCAAAAATTCGACAGAACCTCCCCTGTAAAACGGACATCTCTCTACTCAAAAGAGTAGAGTCGACCCTGCAAAGAAACACACTTCGAAATACGAGCTCAACACTCAACCACAACCCCTCGGTCGGACTCCAGACTACAGTCTACCGACCGGGGTTCACAAACACAGAATAATTTTGAAAATACCAAAAATATCCTAATATCACAAAAATACATTTTATAAGTAGAAATTACGTAATCAACCTTAAAACACTGTAAAAACCGATAAAAACTCATTTTATTAGTAAAACCGTATATTATATATATATAATTGAAAATAATTTACGAAAAATAGTTTTAATTAGTTAAAAATACTAAATAATTTGTGGAAATCATTTTTATACCTTAAATAACTATTAAAACCAATTAAATTACATTTTTAGCCAATTTTGTGTAAAATTACCAAAATACCCCTATTTATATAAATATACTAAAATTACTTCAAAAATTCACCAAAAATTATAAAATTATCCAAAATTAATTTTCTCAACATATTTATCAATAATATTAATAATTAAACTCAATTAACCAATTAAATTCAATTAAAAACGTAATTAACCCTAATTTCCCAAATTTACATAAACTCAAATAATTTAAAATAAATACTTAGAAATTCATAAAAATTCCAAATAAATTCCTATAATTCATTTCAACACCTAATTTAACCATAAAACACAATTTCATAATTTAAATAATTAATTTCCGAAAATTAGAAAATAATATTAAAATATTCAAAAATACCCAAAAATTCCACAAAAATTCATACATGTAGATTAAGCTACTAGGATCAACATTTGTGAAGGTATTTTTCACGAATCAATCAATTCGAGGCTCAAAAAAATCAAAAACCCTAATATGGCCGAATTGGAAAATTCAAAACCTAAGCAAATCTAGACCATTTAAGCTCAAACCAAAGCTAGAATCACACTCACCGGAGCTCAAGGATAAGAAAGAGACCGGCGGTGTCGAAAATGGTGGCTGGAATCGTCGTCGATGGCGAGGAGAAGAAATTTCAGCCAAAAGAAGAAAAGAGGCTGCCGGCGCCGGGGAAGAGGCTGCTGGTGGTGGGGAATGGCTGGGGACGGCGGTGGCAAGCCAGGAGGCACATCGACGGTAGGGGATCGGCGTGACAGACGGTGGTTGGTGGTGAGGGGGTGGTCGGGGCGCGGGGAAGGAGAATGAAGAAGAAGAAGAAAAAAGAAAAGAAAAGAAAAGAAAAAGAAAAGAAAAAGAAAAGAAAAAGAAAAAGAAAACAGAAAAATAATAAAAAAATAATTTTAATAAAATATTTAAAAAAAATCACACCCACACATATAATTTAATATTTTAATAATTTAATAATAAATAAAAATAATTAAATAACAATAAATTAATAAACAAATAATAAAATATTAGGGTAATATATATTAAACCCTAATTAAATAAATATCGCACACATACACGGTGTTTAGTAATTTAAAAATACGTATGAGTTCATGCAAGTCCGAAAATATATTTAAAATAATTAATAATAAATTATTTACGTGAAAATTTCCCCGAAAATGCAAGTCCCGGGAAAATTTTACGTAAAGCACTGTAAATAAGACACAATAATTAAAATAGGTTTTAAATACATATCAACTCATGAAAATATGTAATATATACAAAAATTATTAACGCTGCATATCCCGGTACAGTGTAAAAATATTTAAAAATACGGGATATTATAGCTTGTGAGAACAGTTTCCAGTTGTTGAAGGAGAAATTGACCACAACACCAATATTAGCTTTGCCTAATAGTGTGGACAAGTTCACAGTTTATTGTGATGCCTCTAGAGTTGGCCTTGGTTGTATGTTGATGCAGAATGGAAGGGTGATAGCCTATGCTTCGAGGCAGTTGAAGAAGCATGAGCAGAACTATCCTACACATGACCTAGAAATGGCTGCAGTGATCTTTGCTCTAAAGATTTGGAGACATTATCTGTACGGGGTGACTTGTGAGATATTTACTGATCACAAGAGCCTTAAGTACATTTTTCAGCAGAGAGATATGAATCTGAGGCAGAGGAGATGGTTAGAACTGTTGAAAGATTATGACTGTGAGATTTTATATCATCCGGGTAAAGCTAATGTGGTAGCAGATGCCTTGAGTAGGAAGTCCTCAGGTAGTCTTGCTCACATCAGTGTTGTGAGGAGACATTGATCTAGGAATTACATCTATTGGTGGATCAAGGTCTGATGATGAAGATCAGTAGGTTAGGTGGATTGCTAGCTCAATTTAAGGTGCGATCTATACTGAGGGATAGGATTAAAGCAGCTCAGAGCCGAGATCCTATTCTAAAAGAGCTTGCAGAGAATGTTCGAGCAGGGAAGTTCACTGATTTTACACTTGATGATGATGGTGTGTTGTGGATCAGTGGTAGATTATGTGTTCCTGATATGGATAATTTGAGAGAAGAGATCCTAGAGGAAACACATTCTACAGCCAATAGCATACACCCAGGTGTTACTAAGATGTACCACAGTATCAGAGATTTATACTGGTGGGATGGATTGAAGAAGGATGTCACTGATTATGTTGCTAAGTGCCTAACGTGTCAGCAAGTGAAAGCTGAACATCAGAAGCCTTCTGGGAAGCTTCAGCCTCTTCCTATTCCCGAGTGGAAGTGGGAAAGGATAGCTATGGATTTTGTGGTAGGTTTACCTCGTTCTCAGAATGGATATGATTCCATCTGGGTGATTATAGACAGGTTGACGAAGTCTGCACATTTCTTGCCTATGAAAGCCACCTATTTTGTAGCTAGATTGGCGAAGTTGTATGTGAAGCATATCGTGTGCCTTCATGGAGTACCTGTGTCCATTGTGTCAGATAGAGGTTCAGTGTTTACCTCTCATTTTTGGCAGAAGTTGCAGGAAGCGATGGACACTAGGTTGGACTTCAATACTGCTTTTCATCCTAAGACAGATGGTCAATCTGAGAGGACGATCCAGACACTAGAAGATATGTTGAGGATGTGTGTCTTGGATTTGGGAGGTAGCTGGGATGATCATTTGCCACTCGTAGAGTTTGCATATAATAACAGCTACTATAGCAGTATTGGCATGGCACCATATGAGGCATTATATGGAAGAAAGTGTAGATCCCCGTTGATTTAGCATGAGATTGGTGAAAGAGCTTTGATTGGACCTGAGATGGTTCAGGATGCTGTAGAGAAAGTCGTCGTGATTAAGCACAGATTAGAGATCGCAGTTAGCAGGCAGAAGAGCTATGCGGATCCTAGGCACAGAGATGTGGAGTTTTAGGTTGGAGATTTTGTTTTTTTAAAGGTATCTCCAATGAAGTGTGTGATGAGATTTGGCAAGAAGGGTAAGTTAGCACCGAGATATATCGGACCGTTTGAGATTCTGGAGAGAGTTGGCACTATTGCATATCGGTTGGATTTGCCTCCGAGTATGTCACAAGTGCATCCAGTGTTTCATATCTCGATGCTGAGGAAGTATATCTCAGACCCTTCACATGTGTTGTAGCCCGACAGTGTAGAAGTGAGTGAAGATTTGACGTTTGTGGATGAACCAGTGGCGATCGTAGATTATCAAGTCTGACAGTTACGGTCGAAGCAGATTCCAATGGTTAAGGTTCTGTGGCATAGCAACAGAGTTGAGGAGCATACGTGGGAGACTGAAGCTGAGATGTGAGCTTCTTACCCGTATCTCTTCCCTTGCTGATCTTGTGATCATTTTCTTTCTGGAATTCGGGGATAAATTCTTGTAAGGGGGGAGACTGTAATATCCTGGGTTTTTTTAAATATTTTAATACTGTATCGGGATATGCAGTGTTAATAATTTTGTATATAAATATGATATTTTTATGAGTTGATATGTATTTAAAATTTATTTTAATTATTGTATATTATTTTAAGTGCTTTACGTAAAATTTTCCCGAGAATACTATTTTCGAGGAAATTTTCACGTAAATAATTTATTATTAATTATTTTAAATAGATTTCCATATTTGCATGAACTCATATATATTTTTGAAGTACTAAATAATGTATATATGTGTACTTATTTATTTAATTAGGGTTTAATTAATTACCCTAATATTTTATTATTTATTAATTAGTTTTATTGTTATTTAATTATTTTTATTTAGTATTAAATTTTAAAATATTAAATTATATGTGTGTGGTGTATATTTAATGTGTGTGATTTTATATTATTTTAATATATAGTGTAAAGTATATATATATACATATATACATTTAATATTAAACAAAAATTGAAGTTTGAGTTATTTACCATTTTGCCACCTGAAGCTCCTTCTTCCCTGATCACCTCCCTCACGCGAATCCGGCCACTGTCACGCCGTTTTTCTTGTCGTCAATGTGCCTCCCGGCATGCCACCTCCTTCCCCAGCCTTCCCCGTCGCCTGCTGCAGCTATTCCCGGCGTCGGGAAGCCCATTTTTGGCCGAAAAGCCGAAAGTGGAAGCTAACGTCGATCGACGTGATTTCGGCCACCATTTTTGACACTGCCAGTCTCTTTCTTCTCCTTGAGCTCCAATGAGTGTGATTCCAAGCTTTGTTTCACTTAAAATGATCTAGATTTGCCTAGGTTTTGATTTTGCAACTTCGGCCTATTAGGGTTCTTAATTTTTTTGAACTTCTATTTGATTGATTCATGAGAAATTCCTTCACAAAAGTTGTTTCCCTTAGCTTAATCTACATGTGTGAATTTTTTTTAGAATTTTTGGGTATTTTTGAATATTTTAATATTATTTTCTAATTTTTGAAAATTAATTAATTAAATTATGAAATTGTGTTTTATGATAAATATAGGTGTTGAAATGAATTATAGAAATTTATTTGGAATTTTTATGAATTTCTATGTATTTATTTTGAATTTATTTAGGTTTATGTAATTTTGGAAAATTAGGTTAATTGTGTTTTTAATTGAAATTAATTAGTTAATTGAGTTTAATTATTGATATTATTGATAAATATGTTGAGAAAATTAATTTTATGCAATTATATTATTTTTGGTGAATTTTTGGAGTAATTTTAGTATATTTATATATATAGGGGTATTTTGGTAATTTTATCATAAATTGACTAAAAATGTAATTAAATTGGTTTTAATAGTTATTTAAGGTATAAAAATGATTTCTACAAATTATTTAGTATTTTTAACTAATTAAAACTATTTTTCGTGAATTATGTTCAATTATATATATAATATACGATTTTTCTAAATAAAATGAGTTTTATCGGTTTTTAATGTGTTTTAGAGTAAATTACGTAATTTCTACTTTTTAAATGTATTTCTGTGATATAAGGGCATTTTTGGTATTTTCATAATTGTTCTGTGATTATGGACCCCGGTCGGTAGACTGTAGTTTGGAGTCCGATCGAGGGGTTGTGGATGTGTTTCTATGTTTATTTTTCGAAGTGTGTTTCTTTGCAGGGTCGGCTCTACTCTTTGAGTAGAGAGATGTCCGTTTTACAAGGGAGGTTCTACCAAATTTTTGGTAGAATTCTCGTAAAACGTGATGTCCGGTCGAACCCTAATTCTGATTCTGTGTCTAATATTCTAGATCGAGTTTCTAGGATTTTCTGTTAGGTTTATTCTGATGTTTGTTATTTTTGTATGTTTAGTTGCGCCGAGACCGAGGCTTAGTGGACCAGGCCCATCGGACCTATCTCGAGGAGCGCACTAAGTGTGAGTTACTATTTTATATATATGTGCTCTAGGGTGCATGATTTTAGAAATATATGTTTTATTTTGATAAAATATGCATTCATGGTTTAATAATTACTTAGGTTTATTTTGGTATATTTTTGGTATATTTTAAACTATATGCATGTTTAATTAATAAATTATTCTTAAAATATTTTTAGGTATATTCATGGTTTATTTCTAGTTTATTTTATAAACAAATTGAATTTATTTGGCGTGTATATACCTGAAATATACCTAGTTTATTTTTGGTAGATTTCTAGTATATATATGGTTATTGTTGCTATTATATTTAATTCCATGCATCATTTATTTTTATGAATGAATGTTTTATATTTCAATGAAGGATATCAATAGAACGTGCCACCTAGTGGATAGCACTAGGACCGAGTACGTACCGGTACGCTTATAGCATTTAGGCTATATTACTAACCAGATTGTGGATATTGATTGGATATGATTATTTAATGTGTGATATGATTTGGGGGTGTGATTGCTGGAGCTCGGTTAACCTAGTGTCTCGGGGCCAATCACACTGACAGTCAGACTGCTAGAGCTCGGTTGACTCAGTGTCTCGGGGCCAGTCTACTGTCTAAATGGAATAAGTGAATATTTTGGAATAAGTGAGCCTGTGTGGCTAGAGTGTTGTATAACACTGTTTTGAGGTTGCGAATTTCTAGGGTTCTATTTAATCCTTCATAACTAGTGGTTTTCAGACAAAATATATAAAAAGTGATTTTATTGCATCCGTGTGTAATTGCCTGTATATATAATGTAATATCCTGTGTTTTTTTAAAATATTTTTACCCTGTACCGGGATATACAGTGTCAATAATTTTTATTCATTATACGATATTTTTATGAGTTGATATGTATTTTAAACCTATTTTAATTACTGTCTATTATTTTCAGTATTTTACGTAAAATTTTCCCGGGACTTTCATTTTCGGGGAAATTTCCACGTAAACAATGTATTATTAATTATTTTAAATGTATTTACGGGTTTGCATGAACTCATACATATTTTTAAATTATTAAATAAAGCCTGTGAATGTATATTTATTTAATTAGGGTTTATTATTACCCTAATATTTTATTATTTATTTATTATTATTTGATTATTTTATTTATTATTAAATTATTAAAATTTATTATTTTATTATTAATTATTTATTAATATTTAATTATTTTAATTTACTTTATTTTTTTTCTTTTTTCTTTTTTCTTTTTTTTTTCTTTTCCTTTTTCTTTCTTTTTCTTTTTCTTTCTCTTTTGTTGTTCCTGGTAGCTTAATCTTCATGTATGAATTTTTGCAGAATTTTTGGAGGTTGTTTGGATTTTTGGGTATTTTTGAATATTTTAATATTATTTTCTAATTTTTGAAAATTAATTATTTAAATTATGAAATTGGAGTTTATGGTTGAATTAGGTGTTGAAATGAATTATAGAAATTTATTTGGAATTTTTATGAATTTCTAAGTATTTATTTTTAATTATTGAAGTTTATGTGATTTTGTAAAATTAAGTTAATTGTGTTTTTATTTAAATTTAATTGGTTAATTGAGTTTAATTATTGATATTATTGATAAATATGTTGAGAAAATTAATTTTGGATAATTGTATGATTTTTGGTGAATTTTTGAAGTAATTTAGGTATATATATATATATAGGGGTATTTTGGTAATTTTACCCTAAATTGTCTAAAAATGTAATTTAATTGGTTTTAATATTTATTTAAGGTATAAAAATGATTTCTACAAAATATTTGGTATTTTTAACTAATTAAAACTATTTTTGGGAATTATTTTCAATTATATATATAATATACGGTTTTTCTAATAAAATGAGTTTTAATCGGTTTTTACAGTGTTTCAAGGTCAATTATGTAATTTCTACGTATGAAATGTATTTTTATGATTTAAGGATATTTTTGGTATATTTGAATATATATTCTGTGTTTGTGGACCCCGGTCGACAGATTGTAGTCTGGAGTCCGACCGAGGGGTTGTGATTGATTGTGGTGTTTATTTTTGAAGTGTATTTTCTTTGCAGGGTCGGCTCTACTCTTTTGAGTAGAGAGATGTCCGTTTTACAGGGGAGGTTCTACCGAATTTCCGATGGAATTCTCGTAAAACGTGATATCCAGTCGAACCCTAATTTCCGATTCTGTGTTTAATACTCTAGATTGAATTCTAGGATTTCTGTTAGGGTTATTCTGATGTCGATTAATTATTTCTTGTTTAGTTGCGCCGAGACCGAGGGTTAGTGGACCAGGCCCGTCGGACCTGTCTCGTGGAGCGCATTAGGTGAGTTACTATATTATATATATATGCTTAGGATGCATGATTTAGAAAATGCATGTTTTATTTTGACTAAATATGCATAAATAACATGATTTATATTCAAGTATATTTTTGGTATATAATAAATTATATACATGTTTTATTAATAAAATATATTTAAAATGTTTTTTAAATATATTTTTAGTTTAATTCATGATTTGATTGGATTTATTTGACATATATATACTCAAAATATACCTGGTTTATGTTTGGTATATTTTCGGTATATATATGGTTTATATTGCTATTTCATTTATATCCATGCATCATTTATTTTTTGTGAATGAATGTTTTATATTTAAGAATGAAGGATATCAATAGAACGTGCTACCTAGTGGGCAGCACTAGGACCGAGTACGTACCGGTACGCCTATAGTATTTAGGCTTTATTACTAACTTATTTATGGATATTGATTTGATTATGATTATTGATATGTGAGATGTGGTTTGTGGGTGTGATTGCTGGAGCTCGGTTGACCAAGTGTCTCGGGGCCAATCACACTGGCAGTCAGACTGCTGGAGCTCGGTTGACTTAGTGTCTCGGGGCCAATCTACTGTCCATATGGATTAAGTGGATATATTTGGAATCAGTGAGCCTGTATGGCTAGAGTGTTGTTTAACATTATTTTTCTGAGGTTGCGATATTCTAGGGTTCTATGTGATCCTTCATAAAAGTTGATTTTCAGACAAAATATATATAAAATGATTTTTCTGCATCTGTATGAACTTGCCTGTATATATACATATTACTCATATACTGTTGACTGTATGCATTATCACTTAGAGTGTATGTATATATACTATAGTAATTCACTCAGTGAGGTCTGACTCCCCTCCGTTGACTATTTTTCAGGAGAGTCAACTTCCTCAGACCTCAGTAGCAGGTCGATACGCCGGATTTCTTCCGCCCCGGCTTCTTTATGTAAATTGTATACTTGAGTCTTATTTATTTTATCTAGACACTGCAGTAGTTGTGATTTTCAGTAGTTGTGAAATAAAGTATTTGTTTTAAAGAGATGTATTATAGTAAAACTGGATTTGTATTAAAGATTATATATGTGATGTGATGAGTTTTGAATTGAATCCAGTTGATATGGATGATATTGTAATATTTATGATTTTTATTTTCCGCTGCATATTATATTTTTATGGTTATTATTGCGTATTTATTTTATTTTTTTAGGCTTGCTACGGGTTCCGGATTCGAAAGAATTCCCATTCCCTAGCGCCGGTCATGGCCCCTGTTTTGGGTCGTGACAAAGTTGGTATCAGAGCGAAGTTCGTTTCAGAGTGGAGTTCTGTGTCAGGGCTTAGTTATGTGAGTTGTGGCCTTAGTTTTTAAGTTGTGTTTTCTGTTGGACTACTGCAGTGTATTAGGTTCGAGTATGTCTTGATGAGTATTCCTTGTTGTAGTTTTCAGCGTTATTCCTCCGTTGTCTGTTTTGTCTGAATCTTTCCGTTTGTCTTTTCAGAATGAGGAGGCGAGCGCGTGTCGCTCCACCGGTCGTTGAGGCCGAGGATGATGAGTCTTTTCAGGACGAGGTTTTACCTCCTGAGCAGCCAGTTAGACGTAGAGGTCGTGGCAGGGGTAGACCTCGAGGAGCGGCAGGTCGCCGTAGGCAGAGAGAGTTACAGGACGAGGAGCCTGTTGAGCCTGAGTTTGATGTTCCTGTTCCTCCAGTTGTTCAGCCTGTTCAGCCTGCCTATCAGCAGGGTATGTCTGACCCTGAGGCAGCTTTGTTCTATGCCAGAGTTGGCAGGATTGCTTTTGATGGGACTTCTGATCCTTTAGATTTTCTGCATGCGATTGAGACTAGGACTCGGACTGCTCATACCGAGTACCAGCGGATCATGATTGTTGAGTTGTCTGTCGAGGGACCAGCCTTGGATTGGTTTATTCAGATGATCCAGCCTTATATGATGACGATGACATGGGCTCAGTTTCGAGAGCGATTCATGAGGATCTGATGCGAGATCAGTATTTCGCTGTTACTACCTATGTTACTGGTTTGGGTTCAGCTTTTGCTGGTATGCCTACAGCAGGTCTTACTCTCGAGTCGGTGATTGAGCTAGCTAAGGAGATTGAGCTGAGGTTAGTTAGGCAGGGAGCGATGCCTGATTATTACCAGTTGGGAGTTCAGTCGAGTGGATTGCAGGCTACTCCGTATTCGAGTTTTCATGTTGGTTCGAGTAGTCAGCAGCGAGGTTCGACTCAGCAGAGTCAGAGACAGCAGCAGCGAGTGCATCGGAGCAGTAGACATGGCCGTGGAGGTCAGCGTAGATCGTTCAGATTTGGGTCAGGTGCTTCGAGCAGCAGCAGTGGTCGTAGTTCTGGATCAGCTGCCAGCGTTTGTCAGACTTGTGGTAGAGTCCATCAGGGACCGTGTTATCTGACACCGTTGACATGTTTCAGATGCGGGCAGACAGGACATTTTGCCAGATCGTGTCCTTATTCTGGGTATCAGCAGCAGCAGATTCCGCGATTTCCCCAGCAGTCGATTGCTAGTGCAGCACCCATGCCATTTCAGTTACCACCAGCTCAGCATCAGAGTTCTACTCAGTTTGTTCCACAACAGAGTCGTGGTAGAGGTACGAGAGGAGGTACCCGAGGTGTTGGCCAGGCTTCTACCAGTCAGCAGGGAGGTCGAGGCCAGGCCAGAGTTTTTCATCTGACTCAGCAGGATGCTCAGGCATCTAATGCAGTCGTGACAGGTATTGTTTCTGTTTGTTACCTGGATGCTTTGGTTTTGTTTGATCCGGGTGCCACGCATTCGTTTGTTTCTCCTGTTTTTGCTTCTAAATCTTGTTGGCAAGCTTCGAGGATGGCTTTTCCCTTGTCTGTTGCCACTCCTCTGAGTGATTCTTTGGACACCGATATTGTTCTTTCTGGTTGTCCAGTTCTCGTGGGAGATAGAGAATTACCCGTTGATTTGATTTTGTTGGATGTGATGGAGTTTGATGTTATTTTGGGAATGGATTGGTTATCCCAGCATTATGCCGTGGTTGATTGCAGGAATAAGGAGGTGATTTTCAGAATTCCTGGTGAAGTAGAATTTAAGTTTGTTGGTGACAGGAGTTCAGCACCTCAGAATCTTATTTCTATTATTTCAGCTAGGAAGTTATTGAGGAAAGGTTGTCAGGGGTTTTTGGCATTGGTTAGGGATACGTCAGTGGAGAAGTTGTCACTCACAGGTGTTCCTGTTGCTTGTGAGTTTCCTGATGTTTTTCCCGAGGAGTTGCCAGGTTTACCACCTCATAGAGAGATTGAGTTCTGTATAGATGTGGTTCCAGGTACTACTCCTATCTCTATGCCACCCTATCGTATGGCTCCTGCAGAGTTGAGAGAGTTGAAGGAGCAGTTGCAAGAGTTGTTAAATAAGGGTTTCATCAGACCTAGTGTTTCCCCTTGGGGTGCACCAGTCTTGTTTGTGAAGAAGAAGGATGGTACCCTGAGACTGTGCATTGACTACAGAGAGCTTAATAAGGTGACAGTGAAGAACAAGTATCCTCTCCCGAGGATAGATGATTTGTTTGATCAGCTCCAAGGTGCACAATTCTTTTCTAAGGTTGACTTGAGGTCGGGTTATCATCAGCTGTGGATCAGTGAAGCTGATATTCCTAAGACAGCGTTCCGCACTCGATATGGTCATTATGAGTTTCTGGTGATGTCTTTTGGTTTGACTAATGCACCAGCAACTTTTATGGACCTGATGAACAGAGTATTCCGACCGTATGTGGATCAGTTTGTAGTAGTCTTCATTGATGATATACTAGTATATTCGAGGAGTATGGAAGAGCACGTATATCATTTGAGGATTGTACTACAGACACTGAGAGATCATCAGCTTTATGCTAAATTCTCGAAGTGTGATTTCTGGATGGAGAGTGTTTCTTTTCTTGGACACGTAGTGTCTAAAGAAGGTATTCAGGTTGATCCACAGAAGGTTGAGGCAGTATCTGAGTGGCCTAGACCTACTTCAGTTACTGAGATTCGGAGTTTTCTGGGTTTAGCCAGGTATTATAGGCGGTTTGTGCAGGATTTTTCCAGAATAGCAGCCCCTATGACTCGCTTGACTCAGAAGAATGTTAGATTCGAGTGGTCAAAAGCTTGTGAGAATAGTTTTCAGTTGTTGAAGGAGAAGTTGACCACAGCGCCAGTATTAGCTTTGCCTAATAGTGTGGATAAGTTCACAGTTTACTGTGATGCCTCTAGAATTGGTTTTGGTTGTGTGTTGATGCAGAATGGAAGGGTGATAGCCTATGCTTCGAGGCAGTTGAAGAAGCATGAGCAGAACTATCCTACACATGATCTAGAGATGGCTGCAGTGATCTTTGCTTTGAAGATTTGGAGACATTATCTGTACGGGGTGACTTGTGAGATATTTACTGATCACAAGAGCCTTAAGTACATTTTCCAGCAGCGAGATTTGAATTTGAGGCAGAGAAGATGGTTGGAACTATTGAAGGATTATGATTGCGAGATTCTTTACCATCCGGGTAAAGCTAATGTGGTAGCAGATGCCTTGAGTAGGAAGTCCTCAGGTAGTCTTGCTCACATTGGTGTTGAGAGGAGACCATTGATCCAGGAGTTGCATCTGATGGTGGATCAAGGTCTGATGATGAAGATCAGTAGATCAGGTGGATTGTTAGCTCAGTTTAAAGTACGATCTGTACTAAGGGATAGGATTAAAGCAGCTCAGAGCCGAGATCCTGTTCTGGAAGAGCTTGCAGAGAATGTCAGAGCAGGGAAGTTCACTGATTTCACACTCGATGATGATGGTGTGTTGTGGATCAGTGGTAGATTGTGTGTTCCTGATGTGGATGATTTGAGAGAAGAGATCCTAGAGGAAGCACATTCTACAGCCTACAGCGTTCATCCTGGTGTCACTAAGATGTACCACAGTATCAGAGATCTATACTGGTGGGATGGATTGAAGAAGGATGTTGCTGATTATGTTGCTAAGTGCTTGACGTGTCAGCAAGTGAAAGCCGAACATCAGAAGCCTTCTGGGAAGCTTCAGCCTCTTCCTATTCCCGAGTGGAAGTGGGAAAGGATAGCTATGGATTTTGTGGTCGGTTTACCTCGTTCGAAGGATGGATACGATTCCATCTGGGTGATTGTAGACAGATTGACGAAGTCTGCACATTTCTTGCCTGTAAAAGCCACATATTCAGTTGCTAGATTAGTGAAGTTGTACGTGAAGCATATTGTATGCCTTCATGGAGTACCTGTGTCCATTGTTTCAGACAGAGGTTCGGTGTTTACTTCTCGTTTTTGGCAGAAGTTGCAAGAAGCGATGGGCACTAGGTTAGATTTCAGTACTGCTTTTCATCCTCAGACAGATGGTCAGTCTGAGAGGACGATCCAGACACTGGAAGATATGTTGAGGATGTGTGTCTTGGATTTGAGAGGTAGCTGGGATGATCATTTGTCGCTTGTGGAGTTTGCATATAATAACAGCTACCATAGCAGTATTGGCATGGCACCATATGAGGCGTTGTATGGAAGGAAGTGTAGATCCCCGTTGAGTTGGGATGAGATTGGTGAGAGAGCTTTGACTGGACCAGAGATGGTTCAGGATGCTGCAGAGAAAGTTGCCGTGATCAAGCGCAGATTAGAGACCACAGTTAGCAGACAGAAGAGTTATGCGGATCCTAGGCGCAGAGATGTGGAGTTTCAGGTTGGAGATTTCGTTTTTCTGAAAGTATCTCCGATGAAGGGTGTGATGAGATTTGGCAGGAAGGGTAAGTTAGCACCGAGATATATTGGACCGTTTGAGATTCTGGAGAGAGTTGGCACTGTTGCATATCGGTTGGATTTGCCTCCGAGTATGTCACAGGTGCATCCAGTATTTCATATCTCGATGTTGAGGAAGTATATCTCAGATCCTTCACACGTGTTGCAACCCGACAGTGTAGAAGTGAGTGAAGATTTGACGTTTGTGGAAGAACCTGTGGCGATCGTTGATTTTCAAGTTCGACAGTTGCGATCGAAGCAGATTCCGATGGTCAAGGTTTTGTCGCGTAGCGACAGAGTTGAAGAGCATACGTGGGAGACTGAAGCTGAGATGCGAGCTTCTTACCCGTATCTCTTTCCTTCCTGATTCTGTAATCTTGTTTTTAGAATTCGGGGACGAATTCTTGTAAGGGGGGAAGACTGTAATATCCCGTGTTTTTTTAAAATATTTTTACCCTGTACCGGGATATACAGTGTCAATAATTTTTATTCATTATACGATATTTTTATGAGTTGATATGTATTTTAAACCTATTTTAATTACTGTCTATTATTTTCAGTATTTTACGTAAAATTTTCCCGGGACTTTCATTTTCGGGGAAATTTCCACGTAAACAATGTATTATTAATTATTTTAAATGTATTTACGGGTTTGCATGAACTCATACATATTTTTAAATTATTAAATAAAGCCTGTGAATGTATATTTATTTAATTAGGGTTTATTATTACCCTAATATTTTATTATTTATTTATTATTATTTGATTATTTTATTTATTATTAAATTATTAAAATTTATTATTTTATTATTAATTATTTATTAATATTTAATTATTTTAATTTACTTTATTTTTTTTCTTTTTTCTTTTTTCTTTTTTTTTTCTTTTCCTTTTTCTTTCTTTTTCTTTTTCTTTCTCTTTCCTTTTTCTTTTTTTTTTCTTTTTCTTCTTCTTCTTCTTCTTCTTCCCGCGGGCGCCGACCACCACCATTTTCTCACCGCCGTTTCTCCCTCCTCCGGCCACCGTTTTCGACACCGCCGGTCTCTATCTTCTCCTTGAGCTCCGGTGAGTGTTATTCTAGCTTTGGTTTGAGCTAAAATGGTCTAGAATTGCTTAGGTTTTGATTTGAAGTTTTCGGCCTCTTTGAGTTTTTGATTTTTTTGAGCTTCGATTTGGATGATTCATGGAAACTTCCTTCACAAATGTTGTTCCTGGTAGCTTAATCTTCATGTATGAATTTTTGCAGAATTTTTGGAGGTTGTTTGGATTTTTGGGTATTTTTGAATATTTTAATATTATTTTCTAATTTTCGAAAATTAATTATTTAAATTATGAAATTGGAGTTTATGGTTGAATTAGGTGTTGAAATGAATTATAGAAATTTATTTGGAATTTTTATGAATTTCTAAGTATTTATTTTTAATTATTGAAGTTTATGTGATTTTGTAAAATTAAGTTAATTGTGTTTTTATTTGAATTTAATTGGTTAATTGAGTTTAATTATTGATATTATTGATAAATATGTTGAGAAAATTAATTTTGGATAATTGTATGATTTTTGGTGAATTTTTGAAGTAATTTAGGTATATATATATATATAGGGGTATTTTGGTAATTTTACCCTAAATTGTCTAAAAATGTAATTTAATTGGTTTTAATATTTATTTAAGGTATAAAAATGATTTCTACAAAATATTTGGTATTTTTAACTAATTAAAACTATTTTTGGGAATTATTTTCAATTATATATATAATATACGGTTTTTCTAATAAAATGAGTTTTAATCGGTTTTTACAGTGTTTCAAGGTCAATTATGTAATTTCTACGTATGAAATGTATTTTTATGATTTAAGGATATTTTTGGTATATTTGAATATATATTCTGTGTTTGTGGACCCCGGTCGACAGATTGTAGTCTGGAGTCCGACCGAGGGGTTGTGATTGATTGTGGTGTTTATTTTTGAAGTGTATTTTCTTTGCAGGGTCGGCTCTACTCTTTTGAGTAGAGAGATGTCCGTTTTACAGGGGAGGTTCTACCGAATTTCCGATGGAATTCTCGTAAAACGTGATATCCAGTCGAACCCTAATTTCCGATTCTGTGTTTAATACTCTAGATTGAATTCTAGGATTTCTGTTAGGGTTATTCTGATGTCGATTAATTATTTCTTGTTTAGTTGCGCCGAGACCGAGGGTTAGTGGACCAGGCCCGTCGGACCTGTCTCGTGGAGCGCATTAGGTGAGTTACTATATTATATATATATGCTTAGGATGCATGATTTAGAAAATGCATGTTTTATTTTGACTAAATATGCATAAATAACATGATTTATATTCAAGTATATTTTTGGTATATAATAAATTATATACATGTTTTATTAATAAAATATATTTAAAATGTTTTTTTAAATATATTTTTAGTTTAATTCATGATTTGATTGGATTTATTTGACATATATATACTCAAAATATACCTGGTTTATGTTTGGTATATTTTCGGTATATATATGGTTTATATTGCTATTTCATTTATATCCATGCATCATTTATTTTTTGTGAATGAATGTTTTATATTTAAGAATGAAGGATATCAATAGAACGTGCTACCTAGTGGGCAGCACTAGGACCGAGTACGTACCGGTACGCCTATAGTATTTAGGCTTTATTACTAACTTATTTATGGATATTGATTTGATTATGATTATTGATATGTGAGATGTGGTTTGTGGGTGTGATTGCTGGAGCTCGGTTGACCAAGTGTCTCGGGGCCAATCACACTGGCAGTCAGACTGCTGGAGCTCGGTTGACTTAGTGTCTCGGGGCCAATCTACTGTCCATATGGATTAAGTGGATATATTTGGAATCAGTGAGCCTGTATGGCTAGAGTGTTGTTTAACATTATTTTTCTGAGGTTGCGATATTCTAGGGTTCTATGTGATCCTTCATAAAAGTTGATTTTCAGACCAAATATATATAAAATGATTTTTCTGCATCTGTATGAACTTGCCTGTATATATACATATTACTCATATACTGTTGACTGTATGCATTATCACTTAGAGTGTATGTATATATACTATAGTAATTCACTCAGTGAGGTCTGACTCCCCTCCGTTGACTATTTTTCAGGAGAGTTAACTTCCTCAGACCTCAGTAGCAGGTCGATACGCCGGATTTCTTCTGCCCCGGCTTCTTTATGTAAATTGTATACTTGAGTCTTATTTATTTTATCTAGACACTGCAGTAGTTGTGATTTTCAGTAGTTGTGAAATAAAGTATTTGTTTTAAAGAGATGTATTATAGTAAAATTGGATTTGTATTAAAGATTATATATGTGATGTGATGAGTTTTGAATTGAATCCAGTTGATATGGATGATATTGTAATATTTATGATTTTTATTTTCCACTGCATATTATATTTTTATGGTTATTATTGCGTATTTATTTTATTTTTTTAGGCTTGCTACGGGTTCCGGATTCGAAAGAATTCCCGTTCCCTAGCGCCGGTCATGGCCCCTGTTTTGGGTCGTGACATATAATTATATATATTGTTGACTGTGCATTGTCATTTAGTATGCATGTATATATATTATAGTAATTCACTCAGTGAGGTCTGACTCCCCTCCATTGACTATTTTTCAGGAGAGTCATCATCTTCAGACCTCAGTAGCAGGCTTGTATGCCGGATTTCTTCCGCCCCGGCTTCT